>CAJDSM010022702.1:0-29292 GCA_903981925.1 Ostrea lurida
ATAAAGTTGCAACCATTTCAAATATTAAAATCGTTTAGCTGTGTAACGTTGTAAACATTGGTTGTTGTTTGTTTTTTATAAATTTAAGAAAAGTTATGCATACATAAGTTACACCGTCCATTAGAGAAATGGACTATTATGCTATTTTGAAAGAATTGAGCAGCATGTATCCCGACCCCCTCCTAACAAATGAAATCGTCAATATTTGACCTCAAGACTTCTCATCCGTTACGTAATTCGGCACCTATTTCTCGTGGACGGTTCTTTAATACCAACAAGGTCTGGTACCCTAGCCTTCCCACATGCTCTGCAAACGAATAGTGATCGTTTGCAGAGCATTGTGGAAGGCCATGGTTACCATGTTAGATTGTCCACTCGCTATAGGCATAAAAAAATAGAAGTTTAATTGTATACAAATAGTACGGTAAACTTCTATTTTAGAAAATAGGGGGGTGAGTCCACTTTAATATTTTTTTACGCGTGCATTGATGTGCCTCACTTTGCCACTGCATTTCACGTCCATTGATAGTCTGGTTCCCCGTCCCATTCTATATGCTCTGCGTCGCAAGGGAGTCAGGGGGACCATGCTAGTTCGTTGACTACTGATGTTTGACACCAGATGGCGAAAAAAAGGTTTCCTGTTTCTGTCGCGCTGACAATAAGCGCTGGCGCATAGCTAGCGCTTAAAATAATAACAGGAAAGCTGCATTATCTCGCGTAGCGCATGATGCAGTTTTCCTGTTTTTATATTTTTTTTCGCGGTAGATTTCCATCCAACAAAAATATGATATATTCTTTATGATTTGACTATTTTAAAACATATGAATTTGAATAATAAAACATGATGCAGTGTGAGTTTCAAATTCATATGACGTATCAATACACAAAATGGAGTCAAAATCAGGTTTTCTTTGATGCAGAAATCAAACGAATTTTTCATCCGATCAAAATCGCCGTAATTTCATCAAGACTATGAATAAATGATGTTAAGATCAAACATTGGAAATATATATTGACGATCTAGTGTGCCCAAATGGAAAAATGGTGATGCCATCAACTGCAAAAACGTGGATTTTGTTTGTTTGTTTGTTTGTGTAGTTTCCAGATTATCTCTATTGACACTCCCTTTCCAAATTGCTGGATCCGACTCAGCTAGAGTTGGCATATCTTGATAAGTTCGTTAGCTGTAATATTGTAAACTTATCTGTACAAATTCGTTGTATGGTCGTTACAGAGTAATTGTAACAAAGAGGAGGGATCTTTGAATTAATTGGAGATGGAACCCGTGACCCTCGTATCAATTAATTAGGTTAATTAGGCTATTTACAACTGAGCTGATAAACAAACATAGTGATAATACTAACAATAATGAAGTTTAAACATATTTCCGAAATCATTAAGAATTTTACATATCCAGAAGATAAAAAAAAAACTATGACCTTAAAAACCACAGATCGGCCAATTTCAACCAAACTTGGCACTAAGTACCTAGTATTCTGGAATCAAGACAACATAATAATAAAAAAATTATAAATTACACTTATATAGTGCCTTATCTAAAAATACTCTAAAGCGCTGTACAACATACTAAAATTTACAATTAATACTTCAAAGAAAACCATAGAATACAAAACGAAAATACCTTACACATTTAAAACATGAATGCAACATGAAGAAACATGCCCCTCCCCAAGGAGAGATAATTGGAAAAGAAAAAAGGTTTGATGTTTTATTGATTTTCACGCTTGAATAAATCGCAGTCATTAGCAACATAATTGTAAAACCCAAAATTTCTGAACCAAATTTTTTTTCAGAAACTTGCCAATATAATTTGACAAATACTAAAATGTGATTGTGATGAAATGAAGTTTTATAACTTTCTTGGGCTTGATTGTTTTTAGCCTATAAGGGCGTGTGTCTG
This sequence comes from Ostrea lurida, assembly GCA_903981925.1. Classification (NCBI taxonomy): domain Eukaryota; kingdom Metazoa; phylum Mollusca; class Bivalvia; order Ostreida; family Ostreidae; genus Ostrea; species Ostrea lurida. Next base: position 1,922 of record CAJDSM010022702.1, read on the forward strand.
GAACTAGTACACGGCCTTAACTGAAAGTATAGATAATGCTAAATGAAGTACGAATACATGTGCATTCTAGGCTCTTGTCACGGGTGAAACATGCCTTTTATGTCCAATGCAGATTTATAAATGAAATGCTCAGCTTTTCAAACTTCTAATTGTTAGAACTGCGGAGGTTCTGGAAGGCCTCGCTATCTGGGCTTCCAACCAGAACTTGGTTCTTGACGGCCACAACACCCATGTCACTTACAACTGTCCCCGAATCTCTAGTAGGTGCTCTACCAACTTACCTAGTCCTGAAGAAACGTAGCACTAATCAACGGGGTACCAGTTTAGGAGAACGCCTGTAGTCATGTGACACATTCATTCGCTGGAATTATGAATAGTCTGTGTTTACCCAACTCTTGTTTTGTATTTCATTTGGGACTTGCGAGATTGATCGCTGTTCGTTATCTTTGCCCTTATTGTAAATGCATGCTATGTAACTCTCTACTCAAAGCGAGTCGCAACATTCAAGTAAAATGATTTTACCGGACAATTTATCATAAATGCCAATTCGTTTTAAAACGTAATTGTAGTTACCGGAAGTTTCTTATACATCCGGGAATGATACAACGAGGCTGTTGGGTGTGAGGGATTTCTTCAAAGTAACAAACCTGTGTAATAATAAATAGTCATTGTAAACGAAAAGGTGTACTTAGTGAGCAGATGTTCAAGAGGTTTGAAAACGTAAACAAAAGTTGAGCAAACACGGACCCATGACACACCAGAGGTAGGATCAGGTGCCTAGGAGGCGTAAGCATCCCCTGTTCAAGTGTTGATCGGTCACACCTGACGCGAGCCCATTGTCTTGATCAGGTAAACAGAGTACTTAATCCGTAGTCAAAAAAGGATGTATTAGTTACAGCACAAGGGCATCGGGTACTCGCTGTTAGCAGTAGGTTGGGGTGTATACTATAAAGGCGCCTCATAAGGCTGCCTAAAGTTAATTCTACGTTTAACGTCACCTCCAAAATTCAAAACCTAGAAGGGAGGGAGGGGAAAAATAAACAAAAATTTAAACAAATGTGTATTTATAGAAAATCAGCTATTCAATCAACAATTTCAAATATTAAATACACATTGTATGATATTCAAGTCAAAGTAGATTGAAATCGACTAATTTAGTGACCAAAAAAAAAAAGTAATATGTAATGTGCAGATTGGGTGAGCAGAGGAGTGGCTTGCGATAACATCTTTTACTTTAGATATAAGACAACACACTTCGTCTTTGGGCGAAGGTGGGTCTAATCTGTACAAAAACGATGAACCCAGACAAACCAAACCTGAATGAATAATTTAAAATCCAGATTTATTTGTTTTTTTTAAAACGGCAATTTTCCTGAAACCTACGCGCGCGGGTGACGTTAAATGTAGAATTAACTTTAGGCAGCCTAACGATAAAATAGATTGGCCTGAACGTTCTAGACTAAAGATGGGAAGAAGTAAGCATACTTTGTCTATATACGTCATCTGTTTTGATAAAACTCGCCGACATTTTCCAAACAAAGTAAATACCGTGATAATTATGTGTACATGCTTAGTTTCGAGTAGTTCTGACTGATTTTACGTCATAAATAGGTTTAACACAACAAAACAAATTTCACTTTAATGTTTAACGATACTTTGAAGTTTGGGGGAAATAGGGTTATGGTTTTTGCTCTAAGCAAGGGTTTGTGAGATTACAGGGGCAGATAATTCTATTTCCGAAGAATATACTATTTCAAAATGTCGGGGGCAAAGAGAGACAACTCTAAGATATAAAACGGGGTAGGTATTCAATATAGGAGTATGGAATAGATTTTTACAGGGACGATACAGGAGTCTACTGGGTCCGTAAGAAATGTATCGGGCGAGGCTTTGCTACGCAAGTGACATGATCAGAGGTTTTATGTATCGGTATTACACAAAACCTCTGATCATGTCACTTGCATAGCAAAGCCTTAAAAACCGCAAAATCTGAGGCCCCGTGTTACAGCAGGTGTGGCACGATAAAGGTCCCTCCCTGCTCAAAGGCCGTGAGCGCCGAGCAAAGGCCTAAATTTTTGTAGCACTTCACCGGCAGTGGTGACGTCTCCATGTGAGTGAAAAATTCTAAAGCGGGACGTTCAACAACATAAAATCAATCAATCAATGTTAGTACGGTGTCACTGTTAATCATCAAATTCTACCAAACATTCAGGTACATCAAGTTCGACTAATATTTGACTATTACCTGTTTTTGTTTGAATTGCATTTTTATTTTACTGTAATATGATTTAAGATTGGATACGGGTTCTTCCCTCTCCCTACATACAGGGCAATGACATTGATATATACGTGTGTTCTGATATTGTGTTAATAAGATCGGATTTTGAACATATACGTAAACAAACTGTAGGAGATAATGTCTCATATTGATAGGTTTATTGAACTTATATTGATCAATACTAACCGAGTTGGGTTAAATTCGAAAACTTGTGAGCAAGTTTTGGTACCAAACGAGTGTCAATACTCACCATTATAAGTTCAATAGCTCCTTTATTATATAGCTAAACTATTTAAATAATATATACATTTTCTCGTCAGCCCATAGGGACCCGGGTTAGAATAAGTATTCAGCATCCCTTTGCGTGTCGTAAGAAGTGATCTAATGGGGACCCGTAGGGTCGGGGTTAGAATAGGTCCCCAACATTCCCTTGCGTGTCGTAAGAGGCGACTGAATGGAGCGGTCATTCAGATGATACCAGAAAAGCCGAGGTCCCGTGTCACAGCAAGTGTGGAACGATAAAGATCCCTCCCTGCTCAAAGGCCCCGAGTGCCGAGCATAAAATTAAATTGTGTAGCCCTTCACCGGGAATGGTGAGATCTCTATATGAGTGACATATTCTTGTTTGGGAACAATGAATAATCATTCAATCAATTTTCTCGACAAGTTTAGAAAATGAATTTTACTAACGTAGTGAACGCTTTGACAAAGGCACTTGGTGTTTTAAGTATTGTCTTCCTGCAAACAATCTATTGACAATGTATATCGCGCCATCTTCGTTTTCTTATTTACCAGCTGCATCGCTTGTAATTTTCGGTGAAAATTCAGTTAATATGATAATGTCAATGTCTTATCTCTCGCATCGTCATGGTGATCTGGAAATAATTTCCATCTATTGGCTACAATCAAACGTCAAATATCGTCTACTGCACCTTCATTAAAGGGACATACACACGTTTTGAGCTAAAAGTTTAGCAGCTCCCTTATGGTATTTCTAATGGTCAGCAAAAATGTGAATATCAGTTGTTGAATTACAAGTGAGATACGGCACTCACAATCTTTGCTATGTAAACATGGGTTGTGTCATGTTTTTTGTTTACGTATGTTAGTAAACGTTTCATTTAAGCAGATTTTTCAAATTAAATGTTCATTCTGAACACATTTTACTATCAGTTTCTAGTGTTTCTAACATCTGTTTTAAACATGATATTTTCTATTAAGCAATTTCTAAAAAATAATGAATAAAAACATGGCACGAGAATAAAGAATTGTGATTGTTGTATCTCTCTTTCCCTGAACATTAGAAAATAACAGCGGGTGTGAACGCTTAAAAAGGGGATGCTGACCCCTCCTAGGCACCTATCCCACGTTCTAAAATATATCCAGGGGTCCGTGATTGCTCAACTCTTGATTTGTATGTCGTTTAGGACTTGTGGGATTCATCTCTGTTCCGCTAAATACATGTATATATTTACTATTTTTATGTGTATAAAGGGCTATTCCGAAATTACGCTAACTTCCGTCCTCCCTTAACCGATTTTTCTAGCTTAAGAAGCAGTAGACGATATTTGGCGGATAAATGGTCTTCGCCACGATGAAGCGAGAAATATGACCTTGACAGAGTTGCTGCTATACGGTAGGGTTCTAATTTTTATACCAAATTTAACTTTTACCCGAAAATTGCAAATGATGCAGCAAACCAAGATGGCGGCGTGCTATACCTTGAATATAATTTGTTATGGGGAACACATTTTTTTTTCAAAATGCCGAGGGCCTGTGTGCTTGTAGTATTCCATGTACGTTTTCAGCATTCACTCAACTATATATCAATCAATGTCAGTAAAATGTTACAAAATAAACAGCACAGAAGACGGGCTGAAGACAATCATTAAATGGTCCTCCGTGCGCCTCACACTATATGACGTCACCATACAAAATACATGATCTATAAGTTGCATTTCGGGGAAATGTCATAATATTTTTACTACCGTTATCAAGTGTTCAATCTGTATATATTATAAATGTGTGTAAATCTGTTAGTCAAGTGATTCTTTTTTAGCTTTCTTTGATAATATGTAAGTCTCCTGTTAAATAGTGTGCATTACAGAAATCTTGATATAACATTGTGACCTTGAAATCGTCAACAATTTGCTTATAGCCATTTAGAATAAAGAAATTCAATCGTGTGTACATATCGACTTGGCACAGGTGAAAAATAATGAAATTTTCTTTCGATCAATGCATATTCCTAAAGATTTGAAATTTTGACACAAGGCCGGATGGATTTTTTTTTTAAAATGCTTTCGTTTAGAAAAGATTTGGTAGTGAATGTGGGAAATACCCATTAACATTTGAATCAAAATGATGAAAATTGCTAAATACGAGAGCATATGATACCGGTGCTGATCACGTTCTAAATTCATCATGTATCGACATGTCAAACCCAAACTGCAAATGAGTGGAATACATCCTTCACCTGTGCCGATATAATACATACAAAATCTCAAGAAGGACACGCACATAATTACAAATACATGTTTATAATTATCATAGAATACATTATTGAAATGTATATAACACAGTAACAATACTTAACGGAATTCATTGTACAAGGATTTCATGTAAAATTATGATAATGCAATGGTGGATTTCTTCATACGGGTATTTTAGCATTAAATCAGATAAAAGTATAATATCAACAGACAAATAAGGCAAAAAGACGAGTGCAATATTATGCAAATACAAAAAGGAAGAGTATTATATACAAATGCAATGTAAAATAGATAAATACAAGCTTGATGTTCACATTCATACGTCACTCACTTTTAAGGACTTACAAGACGTTTCTCGGAAATATCTAATATTTCGTGGAAATCCACATACAATCCACTGGTAATCATTTCTACTAATGATTTTCGGGTCCGGTATATTACTATTTATGTTTCAGGGTTAGCATGGCTGTTACAAATCATATCGAGTCCTCTCTGTCGCATTAGTAAATAGACACTTAACATTAAGAAAAGAAAAACCTCTCTGGAGCAAACAGTTATCGAACCTGGAGCCTTTGTACTCGCCGACTGGTGATGTAACTTCTTTGGCAGATACACAGTACATTGTAATATTACTATAGGATTAACATTCTCATCTGTGTAAAGCACTCTTGTGTTAAGCTTGTGAGTAAAATGTCCAGAGTTTGCACTCCAATAAATTCTTCTAAATGTTTGATTCTTGTAATGCCAATTCGTTCACTGTGTTCCATGCACTACGTTATTCGTTGTCAAGCGCGTATGATTACGATGTGACATGGTCAGGCCGTAATCATACGAGCTTGACAACGATACGTAGTGCACGGAAACTATTCAAATTGATGTGTAAATTCTCCTTTAGCTTTGATTTTGTTCAATCAAAGCAAATATAATAAAGGACATTAGAATCATTACAATATGAAATGAACGCTTTCCGGAAATCATAAAAGAACTCTTCATATCAAGGAGATAGAAAAATTAATTCAGAGAAAATGTCGGAAACGTCGGATATGTCCTTAATCACTACTGAATGATCAAATTGTAATGGATTCTTGGATATATCAAATGAGAAAACAAAATGACTCTACGTATTGGCAGGATTCTAGTTGACTGATGGCAAAAGTCAGATGTTCTTGCTGAAAACAGCGATGGTGGCCATGACAACTAGTGTGAGTGTATTGCATATCACCATGGAGACGCCTTGTGTCCTACACTTCAAAGAGTCGAACCTGAAAAGGATGCCAATGAAATCATATCTATAGCAAATGAAAAGGCGAACATAACGAAAAGTGATCATCCTAAATGGAATACAAAATAAGAGTAGGGCAATCACGGACCCCTGGAAACACCAGAGGTGGGACCAGGTGACTAGGAGGAGTAAGCATCCCCTGTCAACCGGTCACACCGGCAGAGAGCCCATTGTCTTCGTCAGGTAAACGGATTGATCTGTAGTGAAAATCAGTGCATAAAGAGCGGCCTGACAATTGATATGAAACACATCAAACAACATCTGAATCAAAGGCAGGCTATATTGGCAAACTAGATAGTTATATCGACCATATTATTTACGAAATGCTGAATTTAAACACGACTTTTGAAACCACTGCAACAACAATCTATTTGTACCGGTAAGTTGCCTGCCTAGAAATATTCAAAATTATGTAGATCTAGATTTAAGAAAAGAAGAAATGTTTTTACATGTTGTTGAAGTGTAATACTTGTAGATTAAATGTAACAATATTTCTAAGAAATACAAGCTGAATCACTTAAAAATCTAAGTGAGATTGATCTGATTTAGAATGTGAAATATACTGAGACTATACACTTAGATTATATTGAGATGATGGGACATATTGAGACTATACACTGATTTAATATTTCTTTTTTTAGAATGTGAGATATAGTATTGATATTTTATTGAGATGATGAGATATATTTTTGAGATTTCAACAGAGTAAGACGAAATAGAATACTTTTTTTTTAAAAAATCAATTGAGAACGCTGAATTTCATGAGAGATGATACGACATATTGAGATTTCACGAATGAGAATACTTTTTTTTAATGTGAATGAGATCTGATGCTATGAGACATATATGTGAGAAGTTATCGGATGCTTTCAAATTGTTTTCGAATTATTTGAGAGTCTTCAGATTGTCGAGAAATAAACTCGATTTGATTGAGGTGGTATAGTGAGGCACATTTCTGACATGCTATAAGGAGAATGAAAATAAATTTGGAATCAATGAAGATAATTCATAAGAATATTTAACTAACAATTAGTAGATTGGTATCGCATTGTAACTTTTTTTATTCGTTTTTCCTGTTACTATTATTTCATCAATGTTTTGTATGTCCCTTTATTCTAATTGGTATACCATTGCAGGAAAACCAAGCATTACTTTTCTTAGATGTTATTTGATAAAAAGGTGTATTTTTCACATATCATAACGAAATTATGTTTTTCCAACAAAAAGATATACATGAAGCATAATATGTATATCTCTGCATAATGAGGATAATTCATAAACTAAACAGTCCCATTTTTTAATCAGTCTTACAAAAAAGTATCAAACTAGATCGAACAACGACATAAATTGTTCATTTACAAGGTATGAAATCGGTTCATACTTGATTATTTTGAATATAGATGTAAACAGCAAACTAAATACACAGTTTCTTAATCGTTAATTTGCCATATTAATGCCGTAACATTCCTTCATTACCTGCATAAGATGTTTCTGTATCTCAACTGATCATGATTTGATACGCAAGAGCTTGTTCTGCGCATGATTAGTTTGTGTTGATGTCACATTTTACATTAGCATTTCACAAATTCTATGGTCGTTATAACGATATAATTTACAAATAGTCATTGAGTCAGAGCCTCATTGGTTGATATAAAAGCGGAAGGTCATGTGATGTGTCGGTCATTCTTTAGACATCCTTGCTCGCAGTAGGACGCTTTTCTCGTGTTCACGACAGCTAGCTAGTACTCTACCGACGTCGACCTACTGGGAAGGTATTTTAACTTTTTAACGCATGCTATGCGTATGAGGACTTTTTAAAGCGAAGGCCACTACTAACAAAAAAGTTGATGCTGCAGGGTTATAACGATCTCGTTTAAAGTCATCATTTCGCAAATTCTATAAAGACCTTGTTTGCGATTACAAATTGTCACTAAGTCATATGTTGACTGATTTGTTTCATACCTTTGTTAGACTGTCACTTTCCCTACTAGATTTAACTACGGGTAATCCCGTTTACTTTATTTCGACTAAGGGCTCATGGCGGGTGTGACCGGTCAGCAGAGGATCTTACTCCTCCATGGCACCTGATCCTACCTTCGCTTTTGTCGGAGGTCCGTGTTGCCCTACACTCGATTTTGTATATTTTTTTTTTTCATGATTAACGTTTGACACAAATGTAACTTCGCCTTTTTGTTGTTATCGCCTTGGTGGCGGGGGAACCTTGGTGGTTCTTTTTAGGCCTAGGTGGCTTATAATTTTCAGACCTAGGTGGTCGTGTGTTCGGCCTTATGAGCTCGTTTTCGCCTTGGTGGCTATGTCATGGCAGACTACGTGTTCGATTGTGAGCTTTGAGAGTTCTTGTTGCTGGCCTTGGTGGCGAAGCATAGTTATTATTGCTCATATATAGTGGTTTCTTTGTCTTATTACTCTGGAGTGCAAACCAAGTTGGTCTTGGAGACGACAACGAACTTGCACGTGCTTTTTATTGACTGGCCGTCAAGTGTTAGCTAGAGCTTTAACCTGTTTTCGTGTGAGTGACGAAAAGCGGTTCTATTTTGTTTTAATAAGTTTTAACAGTACATTAAGTTATGTATCCTTTGTTTTTTAAAGCACGTTTATTGAGAGAAATTCGAGGTGCTCTGGCTGAGGTATCTCTCTTGTTTAGTGGTGACGTCACATTTGTTTGTGCACATATTTGATCTTGTTTTGTAGATGGTTTTGTTGATCAGATTTATATGATAGGAACGAATTCTTTTGCCTTGCAATCCAAGGACACTGACACCCTAGGTTTATCTCGCGAATTGTAGGCATGGGGATTCTTCCCTTTGAGTGTGATTAGTGCTGGTTGTGTCGTCGGGCATTAGATTAATTAACTATATACTAGTAATCTTAACAGAACATGAAGTTTGTTCCAGATAGTATAATGCCTTCACGGTAATTCCGACATTGGAGTTGAATAGTGGTTCCAACCCTTTGAATGTGAGATTAGGGAACAACGAGCATGGATTACACTTGAAGGAGGAATCTCTTTGCCTACAACCCATTTACCTCGTGCCGAGGAAGTCATCATGGTGATTTGAATTTTGATGATTCTTTGCCTTTACGAGATCATAAGCATTTTATTTCTGGTCATATTCACTCTTGTGTCAGAATGGGAATCTATTAAAGTTGATATATTATGGAATTATATGATGACTATTGCATTAATGATGTATCTAAATTTGTTTTTTTGGTTTGCTTAGCTATACATATCTTTACGTGATGTGAATCTCGGAATATCAGTACATGTATATTTTTGATTTTGTTTAATGCACTCATTCTTGTAAAAAGACAAGGACCCTTTGTAATTTTCATGCATTATCAACTTTGGGTTGCCAATAAATATGAAAATATATTTTTGGTTTTATTTTGAGTATTGGGAAGAGGGTTATTGAGTTTTTGTTTACCATGATTGAATGGAATAGGGTGATTGAGGAGATGCAGAGTTTTTTATGCCCAGAACTTAAAACTGATCTGAATGCGAAAAGATTATTAAACCACTGAGGAAAGGGCAAGAGCCTCATTGGTTAATATAAAAGCGGAAGGTCGTGTGATGTGTGTCGGTCATTCTTTAGACATCCATGTTTGTTATGGGTAGCATACTCCGGTGGGAGAGTAGTGGTAATGTTGAATGATGATATTTACCCACTCACCACTTGCCCTTAACCGAATGTGTTTTATTGGAGAAAATAAAATCCCATAGTAAACATGTATGTATTTCTAATTTTGGTTGATGATGGTAATTTTATCTTAGTCCTATTGTCTATATGCTGCAAATATTGATACATGTCATGGTTATGTTTACTATGGGTGCAGTGCTTTCATGTCCTCCCAATATTCAGATTTCTGCCCAGAACTAAACATGGTCTGAATGCTGGAAGATATTAAAACACCGAGGATTGGGCAAAATGCTGTCTGACGTGTTCATACCAATGGTTAGGCCGTTTTGCGTGGATTTGACGACAGATTACTCTATTTTCCCGATCAGGACATTGGGCTACGACGGTTGTGCCAGTTAACAAGGAATGCATAATCCCACTTCTGGTGTATCCAGGGTCTGTGTTTGCCCAATCTTGTTTTGTATTTCATAGGAATCGTGAGATTAACCCGTGTTGTTAGTAGGCGGTTATCTTCATCTTTTCAATCTTCAGCATTTCGTGTCTTCACTTCATAAACAATTTCATAAGGAAATCCCAATCATAAATACTGGTGTAAAATGAATTGCTCTGGAAAGGTGTTCCGATATTTTATTCTTCCGTAATTTGAAATTTGCAGCAAATTATCAAAAACTGTTTTAATATTGTGGTAGTACATAGTATTACAGAATACCTCATGAAACAATGTTGATCAACTAAGTTATATTCCTCTTAATTAGAAAACAGATTTTCAGAAGAAATCATTAACATCGCCATGAATTCTATCTATAGGGTGCAATAGAAAAAGTAAACAAATCAGAAATATGTAATGTTTTAATCCACGAAGCAAATTTCAAACAAAATTCTAAAATTTAAAATTGATGGGTAAAATCGGTGGACAGTCATTTTATATATGGACGGTGACTAACAAGGTTACTACATCTCGTCGTAAAAATTATTTTATCTGGAACAAAAATGTGAATCGAAGCAGCTTATCAAATGTTCTCTCCCTCCACTGATTGGGAAGGATTATATAAATTAAAGTATACTCACAAACTGCAAAAGTCCCGCCTTTTTTTTCGTATTCGATGTCCACGAGAGACCTTTGGAAGAAGTTCTCCATCTTCTATAAGGTATCGTAACCTGACGAACAGGGCGCACTATAGGCGCCTTCTGGAGAACTTGTACCCGAGGCAATGGTGAAGCCACTGAAAAATGAAAGACTTAGCAAAGATTCAATGTCATTATTATTATATTTTAATTATTTCTTTTTAAACATATTGAAATTTTGCAACATTATAAATAGATTAAGACATAGGTAATGGAAGATGTACATGACCATCTATCTTAAAATTGTAAAAAGTTGTATTTAATAAAATGCCAAAATTGTTAACTGCAAACTTAAATTGTAAAAATTGGAAATGCTAAAATTGTAAAATGATATAAAATAAGAGCCCAAATGTAAATATATAGTGATAACGACTTTCGAGATTTTTGATATTTGGAAGGGGTGTGTCTTCATTTTCATTTTGGTATGAAGACATGTTTTGGCAGCGCAGATGCTATGGTATTAAAAACTGTATACAATAGGCGAAGGTAACCATCGTGTAAAACGTAATCAATAAATCCAAAAAAACAATTAATACAAAATCGAGTGTTAGGGCAAACACGGACCTCCGACAAAAGCAAGGTAGGATCAGGTGCCACTGAAGGGTAAGCATCCTCTGCTGACCGGTCACACCCGCCGTGAGAGCCCTTAGTCGAAATAAAGTAAACGGGATTCCCGTAAGTTCAAATCTAGTAGGGAAAATGAACAGCTATACAAAGGATAATGAAACACAATCAATCACATATGACTATAGTGAACTTTGTAATCGCAAAAACAATGGTCAGTTCATACGACCGTTTGTAAAATTTGCGAATGATGACTGTTAAACGAGATTGTATAACCCCTGCAACTTCAAACTTTTTTTGTTAGTAGCTTGGCCTCGCTTTAATAATTTCCCGCATACGCATAGCATGCCCTTGCGTATCGAATCACTGCGAGATAATACATCACCATAAGCCAAGGTTGAATTAAGGTTGTATACTACATAGAAAGGGAAAGTTGACGATTGCATAAGTTAAAGTCATCACACTTATTATTATAATGATAGTTGTACAGGTCTGCCCATTAGATCAAATTAAGTAAAAATATCCAAGATATGAAGCAGAATCTGGTCAGATTTCTGTGGTGCCTTTATATCGAGTTCTCGGGTATCACAATGGGACATAATTGTGACAATTTATGATTGGTTAATTGAAAGCACATCATCTATATACCTATATGTAAGGTTTGAAAGACACGGCAAGTTTTTTGTTTTTTATCCACTCGTGTAACAGTTTATGTCAAATTCTGCTTCTTAAGAATAATAAAAATCTAAACTTTTCATTTCTATTAAACAGCTCCGAAACACAGGTGTTAATCACAGAAACTAGAGCCGATAAGTCTTTTGGATAGGGAAATCGTCATTGAATCCTAATAAATTACTTCACCCAATGTGGACAACATCGCCCTGCCTTTTCACACATATATTACAATTGTGTCCTGTGGTCGATCAGTTGAGCATTTGAAAATCTGTCCTATAAAACACATCAAGATATTATCAAGCCATTGCAGGGAAAACCAGAAACATATTGATTGTGGAATCTTTCGCCGGTGTGACCTCTCAACAGTAAGAGTAATCAATGCTGCGGATGTGTCGCGTGCGGATTTCTACAGTGGTATTACATCGTGCGAATGTTTGTCCCTTTCCTCCGGGCCACGAGGATATAATATCTAAATGACAGATTCAGATAAGTAGGACCAGGAGGCCTTTCTCTATATGGGGTCATGGTTAATGTTCTGGTACATATTCTACATAAATCCGACGCTGATTGCAGGTTTCAGATGATTGTGTATGTTGCCTAATTTTGAGACAGTTCTGTTTAAGGAATCCTAAACACATGGTGGTGTTTTAGATGGGTAACGTTGTGATTAGACAACTCGTGTTCGAGTATTGTTTAACCAGAACACCGTTATCCAACACTAGTGTGAAGCTCGAGTCACAACGAGTATATCCCCAACGATTGGCAGGAGCAACTTGTAATGGAAACAAGAGTTGTCAGGAAGACAACATAGCTCGCATGTAGCCATAACATATCTAACCTATGTCCCCCTTTAGGTAAACTCCAAGGTCAATATCTTGAAAAGATACCATTCCTGATTTTAGAAATAGTCAAAGCCCTCTAAGATGTCACGCTTTTGTTCAAATTTAAGATAAAACTCCAGATTTGAATTTTTTGGCATATTATCAAAGGAAACTAGGTCATAAATTTAGTTACAATATAGCGACATCTATATGTGAAAATACCAAAGCCCCATCCCTCTTCATTTGAAAAATATGCCCAAGCGCAAAGTGTTTGAAAAAGTAGGTCAAAATCCTATAATGCCAAGATCACTAGGTCAAATGTTTTGTACCAAAACAAAGGGGCATTTCTATAAACATGCGCTAAATCAAAGTCTTCTCTTACTTGTTCGAAAGATTATAACCCTAGTTAAAGTTTTTTCAAAAAAAGAAAAACTGTTAAGGTCAAGGTCATAGGTCAAACAGTCGAGTACAAAACAAAGTCTTGATGTATGAGGGCATCCTATTTGTGAAAAATGATTAAAACCTCTAATCCCCTCAGTTTCAAATGATATAGACCCAAGTTAAGAGTTTTTGGAAAGTAGGCAGGGCAAAGTCCAAGTCCTAGGCTTAGTACCCAAAATAAAGATCTCTCTGACGCATCTATACATGAAATGATCAAAGCCCTATTCCCTTTGTTCAAAAGATATAGCCCCAGTGTTAAAAGTTTTTAAAAAGTAGGTCAAGGTCCAAGGTCACTAGAGCAAAAAGTCTTGGTACCAAAACAAAGGTTTCAATCAGAAGGCATCTATATGTGAACTATCACATCCTATTCCCTTTAGTTCAAAAGATATAGCCCCAGGTTTAAAAGATTTTTGAAAATGTAGGTCCAAGTCCAAGGTAAACAAGGTCTCTAGGTCAAAAAAGTCTGGTTACAAAACAAAGTTTCAATCTGAGGCATTCTATATGTTGAAATATCAAAGCTCTGTCCCCTTTGGGTTTAAAGATATAACCCAGGTTAAATTTTTTTTCTTTTAAAGTGTTGACGCCGACGCCGACACCGGGGTCCATGACAATAGTCCCCGACATTCCGTCCCGTGGGAGCTAAAAATTGGTTAGCCATGTTTGTAAAAACACTCCACGTTTATTGCTTAGTGTTAGATTCTCTATTGCACATGCACATGCGCGTACAAACACAAGTTCACTAGAGTCGTCTTAATGTTGGGATGGTGTAGTGACACCTGGTGGCGTTTCCAGACTTACTTTTGGAGATGGGGACTGGGGTGTGACCTTACTTAGTAGTCACTGGTGGTGTAGATTATGTTTGGTGGTAAGGCATTGTTGGTGGATTCTTTACTGTTGATGGTAGTGACAGGGCATTCAAGTCGTTGGTGTGTAGTGACACCTGGTGGTGTTTTTTCCAGACTTACTGTTTGGGATGTATGACACCTTGGTGTGTTTTATTTTAGACTTACTTGGTTGGGATTGGTAGTGACATTGTTTGGGATGGGTAGTGACACCTGGTGGTGCATTTCCAGACTTACTGTTTGGGATGGGTAGTGACACCTGGTGGTGTTTTTTTTCAAACTTACTGTTTGGGATGGGTAATGACACCTGGTGGTGTTTTTTTTTAGACTTACTGTTTGGGATTTGTAGTGACACCTGGCGGTGTTTTTGAAAGCATTTTGGATGCTGAAGGACTGGTAACATTGGTTGATTTCCAGTTCCTCTAATGGAATGTCCACGGTAACTACGCCCCTGCAACAAATCAAAATACCTTCATTACATACATGTAGGTTACATGTAAGTGTAAAATCGATATACCTTCAACATACAGGTCAAAATATAAGATCAAAATACCTTCATTACATAGGTCAAAATATATAATCAAAATACCTTCATAGGTCAAAACATAAAATCGAAATACTTTCATTACACAAGTCAAAATATGAAATCATTACCTATGTCAAAATATTAATCAAAATACCTTTATTACACAGTTTAAAATGTATGACCAAAATGTTTTCATTACACAGATCAAAATATAAAATTACATAGGGAGGTCGTGTGTTCGAGCCCCGGCCGGATGCCGAGCACGGGGATCGAATGCACGACCTCCCGATCACGAGGCGAGAGCTCTACCACTGAGCCACCGCGACCGGTCAAAGTACTGCAGACCCAAAATGGCACTACAATGCAACCACACATAGTCACCACTGAGGTATGGAGAAACGTCAGTGTAGGTAGGTGTGTACCATAATGGAACTGTCCTTTTGACTTTTGAAAATTTCGTTTTCGTTATTATATCCGCAGATTCTAAAGAAAGTTCGGGTATATTATTGTTACCAGTTGACCTTGAGCGCTCAGCTCAGGCATGTTGAAATATGTTGCCATATCCTCTTGTTGTTTCACACCGTCGTTTTCCGCAATGCTATTTGGCAACTGTACGTATGCATTATACTAAAACAGGTGAAATGGAATAATCTATTTTGATAATTCTTTGTGATTTCAGTTGAAGCTTAAAAGATTTTACCAACAACTTACTTGAATTTCAGTTTGGACCTAAGACTATCCAAACCAATGATCGGGACAGCATACGTAATTACCCAGGCGTCCACGCGACCGTCACACCGGAAGTAAGGCTGAGTCCATACTCCATGTGTAACACTAGGTGCTTTATAGCCCATTGGGTAGTACTCAAAGTTCACCGAGCTGGATCCTTTGATATCAGACCGTACCTGTCAGTAATTTACAAAAATTATAAGTTGAAAGAGCAAATAAAATTTCTTTTGAAAAAGAGGAAGAAATCGAATTCATTTTGATTTTTCTGTAATCACAAAGATATCATTTTATGTAGACAAGTCCTATAATGATCTATTCACAGCTCGTGCACAATAGGCAAGTACATTTTCCTTCCATGTTGTTTTATAATAAATTACAGATTTATCTGTTGTTACTAACGTGCACGTGGGCATTGTGTGAGTGATACACGCAATTCATATTCAGGATTGACAGGTTGAGGCCAAAACACTAACCATTAGATTTTCCTAATTTTGATATATTTTTATGATGAAGCTTTAGTATAAAACATATCAAAGAAGGTAAACCCTAACTTGTAACCAAAATGGCTAATCTTGCTTAATATTCCTTTGTTATTTTATGTAAAGCATACATGCATTTCTTAGTTGACTTGGCTTCTCTACGCCAGTTATGCTGTGAAACAGAGTCGGCTGATTCTGATTGACCGACATGATAGAAACATATACTAGTATATCAAGTCTGCGTGTTGATTTTGATGGAATTTGAGACAAAAATTGACGAAGTCGGGCATTTTAGATTACTTGATTTAACAAGTCCTGTTGATGTTTGATGTAGGTACTAATTTATCTGTAAATTTCTTGTAATTCTAAATGCCTTGGTAACGAACACACCTTCGAGTTAGATCATGTAAATAACAGTACGTGTCGATTTCCACGCTTACCTTCGCCTTCATCCTGTACTTCTTAACACCTGCAGTGTTCGTCTGCCAACGCTGGCGGATTCTAACGTACCAATCTTCATCAATATATCTTTTCTTGAATCCTGCCGTGTCAATGGCGTACACGCTCTTGTCCCGCTTCCAAGCAAAAGGACCAAAGAACTCCCTTGATTTTCCATCCCAGTCCTCAAACACGTGGGGTTCGAAGTATATTCCGCTAGACAGCACCTTGTAATCCGCCATAACATTAGCCAAAACTTCCCCAAACAATAGTTCGTGGTGAATTCTGTTCCCACCTTTAAGGTAACCAAAATTTTCACCTGGGATTACATTCTGAAACCAGTTGCTTAAAATGTGCGAAATTCGGAGCGCAAAGCGGGCCTGGGCATCGAACTGGGTTTCTACCCCATATCCAACATCCCCAGGCAGGAGCATAGCACGGTTGGAAAACGTTCTACAGTTATCTCTGTTTATTTTCTTGATCGTTTGGAAAACGCCCTGCATTCTATCGTAATTCATCTGGTCAAACTGGGCCTCTCGCCTCTTCCTTTTCTTCTTCTGTTTTTTAATCAGAGGTTCTCTTTTGAAATTCTGATCGATGTAATCTTTTTTGACAGTTTCGCGTTTGATGGCCCGTGATTGCTGAGTTTTTTTCACAGCCTCTCTTTTGACTGGACCATAGACTTGGCTGGAGTTGACTGACCGCAGTTGGCGTCCAAAGTAATGGTCAGTTAGGAACGCGTCGGATCCAGAGCCCCTTTCTTCTCTTACATTAATGGCGCTCGTGTCCACAACCGGAAGTACCCGGAGAACTGCATAATGAGAATAATAAATGTTGATAAGGCCTGATTATAGATAGGGGATTGTAGTCAACACATCTTCAGCGGTAAAAGTTTAAAACATGATTATAATTTCTCTCCCCGTTCGATTAACAGAACCAATTTGCAAATACAATAGTCCTGCAGTAGATTGACTTACATCCTGTTGGTCGGCATTTGTAGCCAACATTAATTTCAAATTCAGTAGCCTTCTCATAATCCCCGCCCTTCCATGGTGGCCCGACTCTTGGGGGGTAGCTGTACCCGGAGTTACAGATGCAGGTATATGCCCCTCGCTTAAAGCCCTTTCCAGAAACATGTTTACACTGCAAAAAAACCCCGACTTTTGGTATTATTAACACTACCAATGATTTTATGCTTCTTCATTGATTTGTCAGTTGTTTTAAAATCAAATTCCTCACCCCTTCTTACATACTTTGTATATAGTTTTCAACGGGGTATCATGTATTGTATATCTGACTTCCATCAATCTGACGTCAGCACAGTGTCTGTTTGATTTATCAATTTTACGCGCACCTGCGTTTAACCCCTACCTGTGTTGTCTTTGTTTTACACTTGCTGACTCCCGATAGAAAGCTTGGACCAGGGTTTCCTATGCTGACTGGACAAGCGTTAAAGTCTATTTCCAAAAAATCGATATCCATCACTGCAACGCCTATAAATCTACAAAGGAACTGATTTTCTAGTACTCTAGTCTCTCAAAGTTAATGATATCTTTCATACAGTAGATACTAATATATATTTACGTTGTTTAAATATATTCTGTTTAATTCTTAAAACAAAAAGATCGGATATAAAGAGTAATCATCAGAGATGTGGTCCTGACTAAACCACCAAAGATACACAAGAGCCCAGTACATGAAAGACAAGTTGAAGGTGGTCTTACTTTGGTCTTCTGAGGTGGGTCCAGTTAGAATATCTCGGCATAAAATCCACGATGGGTGCAACAGCGCTCACAATCCACTTGTTGGACATTTTGCAGTCGTAGTAAGCATCGGTAAAACGTACCGGCATGTATATATCGTCTGTGTCACCAATACCGGGAGAGTTCGGACCAAAAAATGGAGTGGCCTGAAACTCGTCATGCAGCCAGCGCCCAGTTCCATTGGCGTATTTCACGTTCACTGCGTAAGTGAATTTTTGCACCGAGTCCATATTAGGTTCATTATCCGGTAGCCAATAGCTATACCAAGGCGCCATTTTATAACCTTTGTCTGTGTAGTTCCCTATAGCACCGATATCTTGCACTAACGTTGTTCTTCCTGTTGGTTCACGAAGAATAACTCCCATATCGAATGTATCGTCAAATCTAAAAGATCGAACACCAAACAATGGGAGCGTCTTGTTGAAGTCAAAGTTGGTCATCCAATTTGGGTAGTAGTTGTGATTGTCAAACATAAGAGCCGACGCGTTGAAGATGCCCTTGTTGGCGTTCGTATCCGCTGTTACAGATACGTAGTTATAAAACCAACCTGGCTGATACTGGAAGTCTGTCTGAGTTTTGTTTAACTTCTGAAATATGTAGCTATAGAAGTAAGCCCTGTTTAGTGCCATATTATGCATATGAACAAGAGCTGTTCGGTTCCTGTACCAGATTTTGTTCAAAAGTTGGTTAGCCCTCGGAATCTGAGATACGGTGTCTTTGGGTAAAGTCATCGCTTGCTGTGTTTTTGCTTTACAGTCTTTGGATTTTTGTATAGCCACCATGAGACCGTCTATTTTACCGTAGTTATCCCTGGGTACCCAGTCAAACACACTCTTGTCACAAAGTGTGACTGTCGCCATCACGATGATGATCACACACACTCTCCGTTCCAACCTTTGCTCCATGTTGGGAATTATCTGGCTCCCCTGTGAAAATCAGAAAGAGAAAATCATATACATATATATAATAAAATATTTTGTAATGTACGGACCCTCTACCAAGCTGGAAAACTGGCACAAGACGTGGTGAGAGAAATGGAACGTTATAAGATCGAGCTCCTTGGAAAGTGAAACAAAATGGACATGTGAAGGAACAAAACAGCAAGTGTTAGGACACCGAACACTCCACTCAGGAAGGTGTGATGATCGTGCTAGTAGAGGAGTAGCCATAATTACAACAGAAGAGGTTCACAGAAGTTTGTGGAATGGAAACCAGTGATTGGGCGAATAAATAAAATGAATAATAACAGCAAAATACAATTCAGCTTTCGCCAAATTGACTGCAGTAGTCTGCTACTCACCAACCAGAAGATGCGGAGGAGGATGAAAAAGTATCCAATGAAAGACTACAAAAGTCAGTAGACGATATACCATATCATGATGTGCTACTGATCTGGGGAGACTTAAATACAGAAGTTTGGAAAAGCAACCTAAGCAAATAAAACATCATGGGGGAACAAGGATTAGGATAATGTAACACCAATGGAAAGAGGCTGAGCACTTTATGTCAAGAAATCAACTTTAATAATTGATAGAACCCACCTCTGGGAGGAATGCTTACTCCTCCTAGGCACCTTATCCCACCTCTGGTGTGTCCAGGGGTCCGTGTTTGTCCAACTCTTGTTTTCTGCATTCTATTTGGGACTTACGAGATTGATCACTGTTCGTTATCTTTGCCTTTACATTCATGTACAGAGATATCCATTAGTCAATATGGACTCCCGAGATAGACATTATGAAAAATCAAATCGATCACGTCATTGATAACAACACTTGGTAGCAAAACAGGGGCTGGCATGGGAATGACCACTCATTAGTAGTAACAAAAATCAAGTTGAAGCTAAGAAAAGCAAGGCGAGGAGCCCAAAGACTGCCTCCAATCAACACCCAAAAGCTGAAAGACCCTAAAATTATGAAAAGCTTTCAATTAAAAGTTCAGAACAAGTTCTCAATTCTCATGGAACACCCAGAGGAAATTGATATAGGAACATTTAATGAAGTATTACTAGAAAATGGTCAACAACTACGTGGTCAAAGGAAGAAGTAAAAAAAAAAAGAATGGATTATTTTGTCCACAAGTACTGCTGAAGTAATATCAAAGCAATGCTGGAGTTCCTCATTGACAATATCTTTGTAGTTTTGGCAATCAGGTCTTCCAACAGTCCGTTACAATTCCAATGGGCACGAATTGTGCCCTTTATTAGCTGACCTACAGTATTTTTATATTCTTATGAGGCAGAATTCATTTCAAAAGCTTCTACATGAAAAGAAGAAATCTCTAGCTGGTGACCCTTTAATTCGACAATTGAATATTGATGACGTTTATCTATCAATAAATGATTTCCATTCATATGTCGATTCAATATATCTCAACGGAACTAGAATAAAGGACACCCACAGAGTCCTTCCATGTCTGCTTTCGTATTGGATATTTTCATTGAACATTGACATTAACGGCAATTTTTTCCGCGGATTCTAGCACTCTAAACTACTCAACTTTATAACAAACGGACGATTTCACTTCTCCATCATCAACTTCCATATTTATGTAGCAATATTCCATCATCACCTGCATATGGTGTGTAATGTCTCTCAACTTATTCGATACGCAAGAGCTTGTTCTGCGTATGATCAGTTTTTTGAATCGAGCAGGCTATTACAACGACAAGTTGTTTCCGCAGGGGTTCAACAGTCACGTTTAAAGGCAGCATTTCGTAAATTCTATGGTCGTTATAACATTTTAGTTTACCAGTATGACCTGCCATTTGAGTCAAATGCTGTCTGATGTTTTTCATAACCATTGTTAAGGCCGTTTATTCACGCATTGATTTGAGTACGGATTGTTCCGTTTACCTGATCAGACTATGGGCTCACGGCGGGTGTGACCGGTCAAAGGGGATGCTTACTCCTCCTAGGCACCTGATCCCACCTCTGGCATGTCCAGGGGTCCGTGTTTGCCCAACTCCTTGTTTTTTTGTATTCCTATTTAGGGACTTACGACATTGCATCACACTGTTCGTTGATCTTTGCCTTTACATAGCACATGGAGAATAGTAGACCAGCGGAAAGAAAAGAAAATACTGTCAACTAAATCAAAGAGACATAACGACCAGCTCCAAGCAAAATACCGGACCATAGATAAGGAAGTGAAAAAGAGTGCAAGAGTAGACATGGAAAACTAGTAAATGAAGCGGAACAGGTAACATCTAAACAAGATATGAAGACCCTCTACCGAACAACGAAAGCATTGGCAGGTACATTTCTGTCATCAGATTTATCAATTAGAGATCAGGCAGGGAATTCATTATCAAAAAACGAAAGGGCACTTTGAGGAAGTATTAAATATAAAGGATCCAGAAAACGAGGCACTAATAACACCAGCCGTGGATACTTTGGACATTAATACAGATCCACCCAGTATAGAAGAAGTAAAAAAGGCAATAGCAAAACTAAAGAATGGAAAAGCGACCGGTACAGACCAGATAATTTAAGCAGAACTTCTCAAGGCCGAAGATTACTGGACACCTACCACCTTGACATATATTGAAGAGCTGTACCGTAGTGCTAACACCACCCCTACATCACAGATAATAAGGAAAAGAAAATAGGGTTGTGGATAGGGCACTTATGTAGAAGACACCCGACCTCCATCCCAAGGGATGCATGGAGACGGACACCACCTGGTAAAAGAAGGGGAAGACCAAAAGAGACCTGGAGGAGATTAGTAGAGAAAGAAATGGAGGAGATCAACAAGACATGGGGACAGGTCCAAACATGGACATCAGACAGACAAGATGGAAGTTCTAGGAAGATCAACAAGACATGGGGACAGGTCCAAACATGTACATCAGACAGACCAGCATGGAAGTGGACATGGGGACAGGTTCAAACATGGACATCAGACAGACCAGCAGTGGAAGTGGACATGGGAACGGTCCAATCATGGACATCAGACAGACCAGCATGGAAGTGGACATGGGACAGGTCCAATCATGGACATCAGACAGACCAGCATGGAAGTGGACATGGGACAGGTCCAATCATGGACATCAGACAGACCAGCATGGAAGTGGACATGGGGACAGGTCCAATCATGGACATCAGACAGACCAGCATGGAAGTCTCTGGTGATGGCTTTATGTGCTGATCAGCACAAAGCGTATTAGGTAAGTACTTGTATTGAATAGAAATGCCATCCATGTCAGATAGTGTATGATACTATCTGTAAACATCAACGATAGTAAACCAAATACATGTAAAAACTGTGATTCTAAGTACGCCCTCCCCCCCCCCACCCCCAAACAAAAGACCCTTTTAAAAGTATATTTTTGTCTGAAATCGAGCATCCATTTCTATCTCATGACGACACAAACAGGGATGAGGGGGGTGGGGGTTGGGGGAGGGGTATTTGTTGGATCGTTTGTGTGATTACATTATTTTCTAAAATTTATGACATACTTCAAATTAATCACTTCTCATTGTGATCAAGATTTATTTCTTGCATACAAAATCCACTACCTCAAAAGAATACAAAAAATATCCTTTGTCCCTAAAGTTCGCGGCACAGTATGACACCTTGAGTTTTAACCTCTTCATTTAATATTTGTCTGTATTTTCGATGAATCTGCCAGATAGGGTTCTTCATTTCAACATGCGCTGAAATAGAAATTGGACACCACACGGTGTGTAGCAATGCAATTTTTATCGGGTTTATGTGTTGAATTTCAAGCGGCAGCTTTTATCGTGAATATATATCTTGTTTAGATGGCAAAATTTATTCCAGGTTCTTTGTATAGGAGGAGCGCATCGATGCCACTTTCACGGTTGGATGCTTGTGTACTGTTATACATGTTAAAATTGCGTTTTCTATTTTTAAAAGAGACTCGGACAAAAAACTTGAAAAGTACGCACTCTGCTGATTCAAATTTATACATTAGGTTTGACTCCGTAATTTAGAGGAATAAATTGAAATTAAAGCATGTCAGCAAAGTTAGAAATTAACGAAAAGCAAAAACGAAAAAGCAGAAATCAAAAATATATATATAAAAATAAACAAACAAACAAAAAACAAAAAAGAACAAACGAACAAACAAAAACACATAAATAGACAAAAGAAACAAAATACAGGCAATTACAAAATTAACCCCAAAACAAATTCTAAACAACAAAACTTCTCAAACATGAGTTCATATCATCTCCGTACTGGAGGAAAGGGGAGATCTGTATTTTGATTAAGATAGCTTTCAGTGTAGATGAAAGAAATTAAGACTGGCGAGGTGAACGTCCTATATATACCAGGAAGTTTTAATAAGAAAATCATTGTTTAGGATTCTGCAGTTTGGCAGAGAAACCTTTTTTAGGACTTTATTACCATTATTATAATATTATTATCGTCATCATCATAATTTGCTCGTCAAGAATCATTAGACTTTATGCTTCCGTGAACTCAACTTTTTATTCCGATTGCCTAACCCCCATTTTGAGAAATAATTCATGGACATAGACACGTTCTGAGCTAAACATCAAATTTTATTTTTCCGTTTTCAATGTTCTACTAAGGTATTTCTAATGGTAAACAAAACTTGAATGTCAGTTGTTAAGTTATAAGTGATATACAACACTCACAGATTGCTTAATAAAAAAAATAATATGTTTAAAACAAAATATGATGTGAGAAACACTAGAAAATGATTAAATGTGTTTGGAATGAACTTGTAATTTGAAAAAAAAAATCTGTTTCAAACAAAACGTTTACTGGGATATTCAACACATGTAATCAGAAACAATATAAAAATTTGAATTTTTTTTTGGCTCAAAACGTGTCAATGCTCCTTTAAACGTGGCAAGAGTGATAAGATAGAACTTTTGTTTTATCATCATCAAGAGTTTTAGATAATGTAAAGGCAAAGATCAATCTCGTAAATCCCAAATAGAATACAAAAACAAGAGTTGGGCAAACATGGACCCCTGGACACATCAGAGCCTAGGAGCCCTGTTGACCGGTCATACCCGTCGTGAGCCCATAGTCTACTATTATGTATCAAAGGTCACGTCTGTCCGTGCTGTACAACATCTGGTCACGTGAATGTTTCTAATTTGAGTATCATTTCTCACGGACAAATTGATTCTCTTGATCCTATGTATCATTCCTAGAGCTGACCTGTCTCAAAGTGAGTGAATTCTACAAATTGGACCGTGAACCTTATAACAAACGGGACGATTTCAGGATTTCAGCTTCTCCAACGTCAACTTCCCATACTTATGTAGCAATATTCCAGCATCACCTGTATATGGTGTGTAATGTATCTCAACTTATTCGATACACAAGAGCTTGTTCTGCGTATAATCAGTTTTTGTATCGAAGCAGGTTACTTACAAACAGGTTAATGTTCAACAGTCACGTTTAAATGCAGCATTTTGCAACATTCAATGGTCGTTATAAAGATTTAATTTGCCAGTATGACCTGCCATTGGGTCAAATGCTGTCTAATGTGTTTCGTTGCAAATGTTAAGCCGTTAAAAGACTACGGACTACTCCGTTCACCTGATCAAAGACAATAGGCTCACGGCGGGTGTGACCGGTCAACAGGGGATGCTCAGTAGCGGATTTAGAGGGGGGCCCAGCCCCCCCCCCTTTTGATGACCAAACTTAATTATAATGACTTTGTATATAGATATATAGCTAATTTAACCTCTAAAAGTAACTTTAAAGCTCTAAAACCCAGAGCTTCCGGGGCCCCGCTTTGGCTTCACCCCAGACCTTAAGGATATTGGCTCCTTTTTCAACGGACCGCCCACCCTTTCGACAAATCCTGGATCCGCCACTGATGCTTACTCCTCCTAGGGCACCTGATCCTACCTCTGGTGTGTCCAGGGATCCGTGTTTGCTCAACCTCTGTTTTGCATTCTATTTGGGACTTACGAGATTGAAAAATATTCCTTATCTTGCCTTTATGTTACAGCTCACCACAAAGCCGGATTTAACGTCTATAAGAAAATGTTTGGATAATATGGAGCGATATTTACGTCAAGAGCCAACCCTGGACCCTCTGCGTCGTCTTCAGTGTGCGTATGGCGGAACATTCCCAAGGCAATTCTGCATTACCGGATTCGTTCAATGTCTTTTGTGTGAAGAATGCATCGGTGCAAATGGCGTCACACAAGCTCAGGGCGTCACACAAGCTATCAATGAAACTTTTGCACCCCCTTATTTTTAGTGGCTATTCGTATAAACGATAATGGATAAATTCCGTGACTTGTTGAATGAAATGTATTTATGAATTTGTATCAAATAATGATACTAGCTAGTATGCTAAAATGCAAAATAACATTTTGAATATAAATTGGCGAAGTAAACAATATGTTAATCGTAATCATAGTCCTAAAAACAATATATACAAAGTCGATGTGTAGGCAACACGGACCTCCGACAAAAGCGAAAGCAGGATCAGGTGCCATGGAGGAGTAAAGCATCCTCTGCTGACCGATCTCACCCGCCGTGAGCCCTTAGTCGAAATAAAGTAAATGGGATTACCCGTAGTCAAATCTAGTATGAAAATGACAGTCTAACAAAGGGTATGAAACAAATCAGTCAACATATGATTTAGTAATAATTTGAAATCGCAAACAAGGTCCATATTTGAAAATCAAAAAGGTTGAAATTCTGGGAAGTATTGCTGGCTGATGACAAGTTACAAGAAATTCTTTTACCTTTTACAGTACTGTCCACGGACCCCGAGAATATTCTTTCCCCGTGACACGGCCAAAACAACAACACTTCCCTGGTGTCTCAGCAGTTCTGAGTACAGAATCAATGGTTGTCCATGCCCACAACCTTGTATCATATGAACAATTCATACATGTTAGTCCTGGTGTTAATTAAATCGTGGAGTTTCCAAAAGTGTACAGATTCACTCCCCTGTTCACCCTGTGGTTCAAAAATCCATGCATTTGTTTTCAATTATTCAATTCTATCTATTATGATATATTCAGTTAATGTAAAACACTAATGAATTTAAGATTACTAACCAATTAAAGTGGAATTATGTTCAAGGAAAATAGCATGCCCACAAATTTTCAAAACACTAGGTGGTAATTTTTTTTATTACAAGTTCTCTTGAAGCTTAATCATAATTAGTTTGGTAACTTACTATTATTCTCTAGTTTCAAAAGTACCTTACACTATAGAGGATTTTGAAATGATACTTATGGCATATTGAAATTTTATGAAATGAGTTACGGATTTAATATTTCCGAGCCTTGGCGAGGAAATATTTAAATCCCGGTAACGAATTTCATTAATTTCATATGCCATAAGTAACGAGTTAAGATTCTATTTTATCACACGTAGACTAAAGATCATTAAAGGCATATTCAATTTACTTTCTATTTCACAACCCGGATTCTTCGCTTGGTTATTGTTTGACGTCGTCAATTCGATTGTGACGTCGTCTGCAACGTCACGGTTTTGAGAGAAGCTGGAATGTCTGTTACACCTTATTTTCACTTCATAAAAAACACAAAATGCCCTCGGAATAACCTCGGTGACACAAAACAATGTTCTTGTACCCGTCAAAGTTATACGGTTTCGAAGGGGGTGATGGCAGTTTTTCTATGATTGACCCCGTATTGACCTACCTAATTTGCATTCTGTATGAAACTCAGCTACGAGTTCATATCGTTTTTCCGAACCCGTGTTTATGAACCCGGAAAACAGTAATGTGGTGATAAATCTTTCTATTAACTTATTAATTTTTCAAAGAAAATCTTTGTGTCAAATTAAAACTTTTGAATCCCATTTTCATTAACAATAATAACATATGACTCGGAGGCGATCTGGTCGTATGAGGACGCTGACACTTTCGTCCCTGACCGTGGTGTGTAGGACGGCCATTACGTGTAATACTTGTCCCGTGTGGCCTTTGAGGGTCACCACCAACTCCTTGGAACCCACTCCCAGACCCTAACACGCCAAACACCTGAAATTTCTTCAAAACAATGTTTTCTTAGCAATGTATAAAATTCATGACAACCACGGATGTAAAGCTGTACTAGAAATTGATTAGTCTTATCATGGATGACATTTTCGAGGTGCCACACAGGATGTGGTGGTTTAGTGACTGCGAACGTACACACTGCTTCTGATGTCTCGGATTGTGTATCACGTCCAGCGTGTTCTAAATCCAGATCTGAAAACAATAGCAGTCCTTTAACTGTGGAAACGTTGTCATTCCTTACTGTGGATATCTGGTGTGCATA
>CAJDSM010022702.1:35173-45615 GCA_903981925.1 Ostrea lurida
AAAAAAAGAAAGGAGAAATCCCCAAAAAAAAGGGCCGAAGATTACTGGACACCTACCACCTTGACATATATTGGAAGAGCTGTACCGTAGTGCTACAACCCCCTACATCACAGATAATAAGGAAAGAAAATAGGGTTGTGGATAGGGCACTTATGTAGAAGACACCGACCTCCATCCCAAGGGTTTGCATGGAGATGGACACACCTGGTAAAAGAAGGGGAAGACAAAAGAGACCTGGAGGAGATTAGTAGAGAAAGAAATGGAGGAGATTAACAAGACATGGGGACAGGTCCAAACATGGACATCAGACAGACCAGCATGGAAGTCTAGGAGATCAACAAGACATGGGGACAGGTCCAAACATGTACATCAGACAGACCAGCATGGAAGTGGACATGGGACAGGTTCAAACATGGACATCAGACAGACCAGCATGGAAGTGGACATGGGGACAGGTCAATCATGGACATCAGACGACCAGCATGGAAGTGGACATGGGACAGGTCCAATCATGGACATCAGACAGACCAGCATGGAAGTGACATGGGACAGGTCCAATCATGGACATCAGACAGACAGCAATGGAAGTGGACATGGGGAACAGGTCCAATCATGGACATCAGACAGACCAGCATGGAAGTCTCTGGTGATGGCTTTATGTGCTGATCAGCACAAAGCGTATTAGGTAAGTACTTGTATTGAATAGAAATGCCATCCATGTCAGATGTGTATGATACTATCTGTAAACATCAACGATAGTAAACCAAATACATGTAAAAACTGTGATTCTAAGTCGCCCTCCCCCCCACCCCCAAACAAAGACCTTTTAAAAGTATATTTTTGTCTGAAATCGAGCATCCATTTCTATCTCATGACGACACAAACAGGGATGAGGGGGGTGGGGGTTGGGGGAGGGTATTTGTTGGATCGTTTGTGTGATTACATATTTTCTAAAATTTATGACATACTTCAAATTAATCACTTCTCATTGTGATCAAGATTTATTTCTTGCATACAAATCCACTACCTCAAAAGAATACAAAAATATCCTTTGTCCCTAAAGTTCGCGGCACAGTATGACACCTTTAGTTTTAACCTCTTCATTTATATTTGTCTGTATTTTCGATGAATCTTGCCAGATAGGGTTCTTCTCATTTAACATGCGCTGAAATAGAAATTGGACCCACACGGTGTGTAGCAATGCAATTTTTTCGGTTTATGTTGTTGAATTTCAAGCGGCAGCTTTTATCGTGAATATATATCTTGTTTAGATGGCAAATTTATTCCAGGTTTTTGTTATAGGAGGAGCGCATCGATGCCACTTTCACGGTTGGATGCTTGTGTACTGTTATACATGTTAAAATTGCGTTTTCTATTTTTTTTAAAAGAGACTCGGACAAAAACTTGAAAAGTACGCACTCTGCTGATTGCAAATTTATACATAGGTTTGACTCCGTAATTTAGAGGAATAAATTGAAATTAAAGCATGTCAGCAAAGTTAGAATTAACGAAAAGCAAAAACGAAAGCAGAAATCAAAATATATATATAAAAATAAACAAACAAACAAATACAAAAAAAACAAACGAACAAACAAAAACACATAAATAGACAAAAGAAACAAAATACAGGCAATTACAAAATTAACCCCAAAACAATTCTAAACAACAAAACTTCTCAAACATGAGTTCATATCATTCCGTACTGGAGGAAAGGGGGATCTGTATTTTGATTAAGAATAGCTTTCAGTGTAGATGAAAGAAATTAAGCCTGGCGAGGTAACGTCATATTATACCAGGAAGTTTTAATAAGAAAATCATTGTTTAGGTTCTGCAGTTTGGCAGAGAAACCTTTTTTAGGACTTTATTACCATTATATAATATTATTATCGTCATCATCATAATTTGCTCGTCAAGAATCATTAGACTTTATGCTTCCGTGAACTCAACTTTTTATTCCGATTGCCTAACCCCATTTGAGAATAATTCATGGACATAGACACGTTCTGAGCTAAACATCAAATTTTATTTTTTCCGTTTTCAATGTTCTACTAAGGTATTTCTATGGTAAACAAAACTTGAATGTCAGTTGTTAAGTTATAAGTGATATACAACACTCACAGATTGCTTAATAAAAAAATAATATGTTTAAAAACAAAAATTGATGTGAGAAACACTAGAAAATGATTAAATGTGTTTGGAATGAA
Source organism: Ostrea lurida (assembly GCA_903981925.1). Lineage (NCBI taxonomy): Eukaryota > Metazoa > Mollusca > Bivalvia > Ostreida > Ostreidae > Ostrea > Ostrea lurida. The sequence goes on from CAJDSM010022702.1 coordinate 37,378, forward strand.
CTTGTAATTTGAAAAAAAAAAATCTGTTTCAAACAAAACGTTTACTGGGATATTCAACACATGTAATCAGAAACAATATAAAAATTTGAATTTTTTTTTTGGTCTCAAAACGTGTCAATGCTCCTTTAAACGTGGCAAGAGTGATAAGATAGAACTTTTGTTTTATCATCATCAAGAGTTTTAGATAATGTAAAGGCAAAGATCAATCTCGTAAATCCCAAATAGAATACAAAAACAAGAGTTGGGCAAACATGGACCCTGACACATCAGAGCCTAGGAGCCCTGTTGACCGGTCATACCCGTCGTGAGCCCATAGTCTACTATTATGTATCAAGGTCACGTCTGTCCGTGCTGTAAAACATCTGGTCACGTGAATGTTTCTAATTTGAGTATCATTTCTCACGGAAAATTGATTCTCTTGATCCTATGTATCATTCCTAGAGCTGACCTGTCTCAAAGTGAGTGAATTCTACAATTTGGACCGTGAACCTTATAACAAACGGGACGATTTCAGGATTTCAGCTTCTCCAACGTCAACTTCCCATACTTATGTAGCAATATTCCATCATCACCTGTATATGGTGTGTAATGTATCTCAACTTATTCGATACACAAGAGCTTGTTCTGCGTATAATCAGTTTTTGTATCGAAGCAGGTTACTTACAAACAGGTTAATGTTCAACAGTCACGTTTAAATGCAAGCATTTTGCAAATTCAATGGTCGTTATAAAGATTTAATTTGCCAGTATGACCTGCCATTGGGTCAAATGCTGTCTAATGTGTTTGTTGCAAATGTTAAGCCGTTTTTCATAACTAATTAGACTACGGACTACTCCGTTCACCTGATCAAAGACAATAGGCTCACGGCGGGTGTGACGGTCAACAGGGGATGCTCAGTAGCGGATTTAGAGGGGGGCCCAGCCCCCCCCCCTTTTGATGACCAAACTTAATTATGAATGACTTTGTATATAGATATATAGCTAATTTAACCTCTAAAAGTAACTTTAAAGCTCTAAAACCCACAGAGCTTCCGGGGGCCCCCGCTTTGGCTTCACCCCAGACCTTAAGGATATTGGCTCCTTTTTCAACGGACCGCCCCCACCCTTCGACAAATCCTGGATCCGCCACTGATGCTTACTCCTCCTAGGCACCTGATCCTACCTCTGGTGTGTCCAGGGATCCGTGTTTGCTCAACTCTTGTTTTGCATTCTATTTGGGACTTACGAGATTGAAAAATATTCCTTATCTTTGCCTTTATGTTACAGCTCACCACAAAGCCGGATTTAACGTCTATAGAAAATGTTGGGATAATATGGAGCGATATTTACGTCAAGAGCCAACCCTGGCCACTCTGCGTCGTTCTTCAGTGTGCGTATGGCGGAACATTCCCAAGGCAATTCTGCATTACCGGATTCGTTCAATGAGTCTTTTGTGTGAAGAATGCATCGGTGCAAATGGCGGTCACACAAGCCATCAGGCGGTCACACAAGCTATCAATGAACTTTTGGCACCCCCTTATTTTTAGTGGCTATTCGTATAAACGATAATGGATAAATTCCGTGACTTGATTGAATTGAAATGTATTGTATGAATTTGTATCAATAATGATACTAGCTAGTATGCTAAAATGCAAAATAACATTTTGAATATAAATTGGCGAAGTAAACAATATGTTAATCGTAATCATAGTCCTAAAAAACAATATATACAAAGTCGAGTGTAGGGCAACACGGACCTCCGACAAAAGCGAAAGCAGGTCAAGGTGCCATGGAGGATTAAGCATCCTCTGCTGACCGATCTCACCCGCCGTGAGCCCTTAGTCGAAATAAAGTAAATGGGATTACCCGTAGTCAAATCTAGTATGAAAATGACAGTCTAACAAAGGGTATGAAACAAATCAGTCAACATATGATTTAGTAATAATTTGAAATCGCAAACAAGGTCATTATAGCGACCGTAGAATTTGCGAAATGATGACTTTAAACGAGATTCGTTATAACCCTGCAACATCAACTTTTTAGTTAGAATAGCCTATGAGAATCTGAATCTATAATAAAATTACTAGGTTAAAGTACACAGTCTTTTTTGTACTAGTATATTAACTTAATATCAAATACCCTCTCTAAGTTTCCAATGTTATTTAGGGGTGTCTACTCCCCTACTCCTCCTGTTTGTGTGTTACAATTCTATTTTAAGAGAAAGATGTTTAATATATGACGAAATAGCAGTGATTGTCCAATATTTACATTCACTGAATCTTTTCTCTTATATTTCCTTTGAAATGGACATTGCATTAATGTATGTTTGTTGCAAGCCTGTTGGATCCGGTTTTGAAGAGTCACATGTTCATTATTGGTCATTACCAAATAGGAGCTATTTGAGGTCAAAGTTTGATTGGCTGTTCATTAAAGTAACGAAATGATCAGCACATTATTGATGTTTTAGTGCTTAAATCTAGTTTTATGTTTGAAAAATTGACATTAAATAACGCGGGTTATGATTTTTTTCTGCAATGCTAGTTTCCTTCATCACCCAATAAACCAACAAGGAAAGCATTTTATCGTTTAATTACATTGGTTTTGGAATGTGTGTTACTACTGAACTCAAAAAATGGTTGAAAATACCGATTTTTTTTAATTTAATTTTTTTCCTGCGCCATTTTAGGCGCAGGACGAAACAAACCCTCTGTACAGGGCAAATAGTTCAACAGCTAGTTAATGGAATAAACACTGTTCTGTAAACTGATATCCAATTCTCATTAAAGAACTCTCAGTCTACATCTTTTTTAAAAATAAATATTTATAAATGATTTTCGGGAATTCTGTGTATATACGTGATTGCAGAACCGTGTTTAACTAGAGCATTTATCTTTGTCCTATATTCAGATCGTAGCCCATCTCCGGTATCTTCTCTGTAGAGTATTAACAGGTGCGTACATCGCCGTGTCACCCCATTTATGTATAATTATAATATTTCTAATATGATTTGGAGGGTTAAAAGGGTTCTATTTACATAATAGAGTATGAACGACAATTTGTACTATTCAAAGGGGGTGTTAAAAGCAATAATGCGAAACTGAACCACTTTAACACGAAATTAGTTCGCAAAGGTTACCTTTTAGCGAAATACTCAATAAAATATCCGTGTAACAAAAATTACAGTTTCGGATTTTGAAAGTGATGTCAACATTTCTTGATCCCTGTCGTTACATTTTGAATGTAAACTCGTTATATTTGAAATGTACATTTCTTCCTCTCGTTATATTTTGAATGATTAACCAATTAAGGAACCCAGATGGCATTTTTAGATACACCAGTATATTTTAAACAATTACAAAACTGGCATATACATGTACATTAATGCAAACACACAGGAAATAAATAACCAGGCTACATAATGTATTATATGTATAGTAGTATTACAAGTTCAATATACAACTGTATATAATTATGCATTTGATCTTTCACTGTTTTCAAAAATAAATTGTTCGTACCGCTTTGCTTTCAGTATTGAGAAACCTTTTCGGCAGGTGTTTGTATAAAAGAAAATTTAAAATTGATTTCTTGACCCCTATTGTTACAATTATTGATCCCCTCGTGACATTTGGAATGTACACTGTACATTTCTTTACCCTCACCCTCTCTTCATACATTTCTGATCCAAGTCGTTAACTATTGCGACCACAAACACTATGACATAATAGCCAGGCCAAGCCGCCCTGGGCTACCGCTTACAATTAAATATCGACCCTGGGTAAACTCAAACTGCTCTTTAGTGGAGTTCCACGCTTCATTGTTCGTAAGTGACCAGCGGCCGACCTTAGTCATGGTCAATAATGCTCCAGATTGAATGGACTACTTTCAATGTTTTCCCTTTATCGTCAAATAAAATGTTGTTATACTGATCTGTTACACTTTGGACTTCATTCGGAGTATTCGTTTTGCGTAAATACCCCTTCTTCATTTTTTGGATGGCATTGGTGTTGTTTTTCGTGATAGATCACGTACACTGTTTTTTAAACTGATCCAATGGAAATACATACGACCACAACAACAACAAAATTAACTGAATTTAAAAGAAAATAAGAAAAATAAAATATTTTTTTCCTGACTTAAACATACCAGTGCATGTGCGCGTGTTCATTACTGAACTATTGTATTGGAAAATTTCTCTTATTTGTTGTTTGTTTTCTTAATGCTAAAATTTGAACAGTTTGATGCCGTGATTCAAATTTTAAAAAATAAATAAATAAATAACGAAATTTACTTACATGTTGCCACTGGGTGGGTCGTATTTCAAAACATTAAGTATTATAATCGTAATTACTTAATAAATAAACATCTGAAATACAGGAGTTTTTCTTCGTACGTTTATCCAATGAACATATTATATATTTATTTACTACAATTACTTGATGCTAGGAATTTTCTTTAAATATATCTTATTTTAAAAAATCAACACCTGTTGTTACAATGTACTAACTTTAAAAAAGTTATAACAAAACTTTCTACATTCTGGGAAGAATTTTTTTTTTGTCTATCTTTCTTGGAACCTTCGCCCTCTATAACATTTTTATTTATCAGTTTGAAATGATACAAATCCATAAACAACATAAAATTCTAGATCTGTTTTTGTGCGGTGGAATTATAATACTCTTACATGGAGATTAAAGCTTACCTCTCGTTTTTTATTAAGCCTCTAACATGTCCCCGTCTCTCTCAAAATCTAAAACGAAAATTCCTGGTACATCCAAGAATTAGAAACACAATTTGAATGTAATTTCCCAGTGTTATTTATTTTTCTTCTCAAACATGGACCAAGATTTCGGGAATTGTGGGTAGACGGCCTTGAAACGCTGACGCTGCGAGTCTACGTTTCCAGTCCAATAGTTCCAGGTTCTATTGTAACAGATATCCCGCGTGGACCGTACAATGTTAGGTTTAAACCTCGCACACTTAGGTGTACATTTCACGGTTAATGGACGATGAAGTTTCATTATTGCGGGATTTCATTTTTTAAAATAAGATTTTTTTTTATTGACTTTTGCTGATTTCATGGATTGGGTTCAAATTTTATTTATTTTGGGACACCTGACGGAGTATAAAAAATTTAAAATGAGCCGAGATCTTTTTCAGCTAACAGTTCAATGGGACTACGTGTACTTTATTTTAAATGACATCACCAAAATCAAAGGACGATTCTATGATAGATATCATGGCGATCTGGTGCGCCCAAAAGGAACGGTGTTGATGTCATCAGCTGCAAAAACTTTTATACAAAAACGTGGATCTTTTTCAAATGTCTGTTATGTTTCTTTTCTTTGGGGTTAATCGTTTTGTTTTGCTTTGAGGGGGGGGGGGTCTTATTATTAAATCATTTGTTTATTGAAATATAAAAGATCATAATAATTATGATATTAAAAAGAATTATAATTATAATGTAGCGATCGATAGTGAGCGGAATATAACGACTGGATTATTCGGGTTAATTCATAGGCGGGTGTAGAAGGACACACACACACTTTCGCGAGCAAAATAATTATTATGTATAGAAATATAGCTAAATAATCCCCTAAAAATAACTTTAAAAGCCCTTAAACCCAGGAGCTTCCGAAGGCTTTGTCCCCAGGGCCCCCTCTTGGATTTCAATCCAAACCTCTAGCCTTTTGGTCCCCTCTCTCAAGGGACCACCCCACCCCCACCCCCCCACCCCTTTTGACAAATCCTGGATCCGATACAGATATACATATATAGTTATATACTAATAAGTTCCTGAAGATATAATGGAGTGCTTTGTATACGTACACTAACTGACAGCCAATGCAAGTCCTTTAAATTTGGTGTCACAGAATCTTAACGTAACACGAGCCGCAGTATTCTGGACCTTTTGCAGTTTGTCTGTAAAACATTTGTTGATCTCAAACAACGATGCGTTTCCGTAATCTAGTCTTTTTGAGATCACGAGCGAGTTAACAACACGTTTACAGTAAACAGGGGTCTTACTCGACCCAAGTTATGAAGATGAAAATAACTAGTTTTCGATATCTCGTTACATATCATGCTTTTCCATGTTTGTATCAGAGACTTTTAACAAACAGGAGTCATGAATAATATTTCCTCCGAATGACAATTTGAAATCATTGATCTCTTTGATTTTTGCATTTATTTATTTTTTCTTTTTTGGCGTGAAAATCATAAATTCTATTTCATCCTGGTTTAGTGTATATTAAAGTTCATGGTCATCCAGTTGCGAATGTTGTTAAAGCGCACGATCTGCCGTGATGCAAGATTTTCAAGGTCCTCACATGGGTCTCTAGCGTATTGCATTTCAAACGCTCAATGCAATTCACAACAGATAAGAACGACAATTTATTACTTCCTTTGTTGAGCATTGCGGAGGTTCGTATACTAATTAATGTTATGGTGTCAAATTTATTCATTCGTACTTACGAATGAATGAATATTGACACCATAACATTATTTTATTCAAAACACTAACAATCTTTTTCAAAAACCTACCTATCATATTTTTTATTTCGTTGTTTATGAAATACTGCTTATTCCAGTAAACATGTGCACCCCATGTGTGCGGTCACGTACCGCCTTATCAAGTTCCGGGCTACGTTCAAGGTCGTAGCTGCTACAATGTAGCCGCTAAGCTAGATATCTACATGTAGGGGCGACTTCAGTTCGTACCCTAGTACGAATATAAATCATATACGGTACCAATTTTGATGCACCAGATGCGCATGTCGACAAATTATGTCTCTTCAGTGATGCTCAAACCGAAATGTTGGAAATCCGAAACATGAAAGTAAAACTCGTTGCATCCGAACGGAGAGAGGTGACGTATTGTGACCTTTGAACTCTACCCGACTAACCCTGCCTTCTACGAGGGTTAGTAAAGAAGCAATATGTCGGTTTTGTATTGGTACTACGCATGTGTTAGTTTTCAAACGATGGATGTGATTGGTTGGATTATTATACAAGGGAGTAACAAAAAAGATTGGAATATCTACCTAACTATCCTTTGCAATCACAATAAAATGTTATTCCATTGCATAGACACTTTAACTCAGATAAGAACTGGTTCGTACCTGAGTATTCCAACCTTGTTTGTTAATCTATTTATAACACTCCAATCAATCACATCCATCGATTGAAAACTGACACATGCGCAGTACCATTAGAAAACCGACATATTGACACTATACTGAGGTAGCTCATTAAGCCAAATCTTTATTCATTGGCTCGTTAAACATCTGTAATGAAGAAAGATTTCACCATCAAAAGAGTGATACAATTTGAGTTCTCGTGTAGAGATCTGTATATATGTCTCTGGTTCTCAATTATTTTATATGAAATTTTTGTGATCTTTTTCTGAAATAATGAAAAAGTTGTTTTGTTTGCAAATAAGATATTTCCAGAGTCCAAATTTTGCTGTGATTTGATGTCTGATATGAATATCTAATAAAACCAGCCACCGCCCCCACCACCCCTTCTCCTATCGTCGTCAGGAGCTGGTTTTAATCAGAGTGTAATAAAACATGCCTATACTACTCAGATAGACGGTCTGATTTTTTAAATTAAAAAAAGATAGTTATGAATATTGAAATAATTTAAATCTATGGATACAATCTTTACAAAAGATGTCACTTAGAAAAAAAAGATATATCAGAGAAATATATTTTAAAAAGAAATTGAAATGAGACGGCCAAAATTTAGCAATATTGCGATTTTTAGCTTGGCTTTGCTAAAGGCAAAGTCATAGGCTGTAGTCATCGTGATCGCTTGATTTACAAAGTAAACAAAAAACCGAACAGTATCCAAGAACAAACCTCCACAATACAAAATAGTTTTTTTTTCTGATATTCAATAATTCAGTGAATCAATATAATTTTTCATTTTGATAGCTAAAATAAAACAAACAACATTTTAAATAGGTTCCGATTACTTACGCATGATCTAATCACGAGATTGAGATTTTTGGTTTTGTTTTTTTTGTTTTTTTTGTTTTTGTGGATTTTTTTGCACACGTGTTATGCGCATAAATATCGTTGAACTACATTTTATAGCACGGGAAAGAAGAAAAATAAAGTATCGAAAAGCGCTAAACTTTTTGGTCTATTATGTATATGTCAAGGAACAACACGATAAAAAAGTACATGCAACTCTATTTCTGTAAGAATGTAAGATATATGGAAGGGAAAAATGTCCTGAAAATCTTCACCAAGTTGAA
>CAJDSM010022708.1:0-12087 GCA_903981925.1 Ostrea lurida
TTCAAGTGTATGGACGATTACTGCATCAAATGTTGCCCTTCTTGCGTTACCTGCAGTCTCTGATATAATGCATGGGTTTGCCACAATTTTGGACCCGTAGCACCATTGAAGAAGACAATCCAGTAAATATCCTTGTCTCATTCTTTTTTCGCAGGGTTAGGTTAAAGCCCCTGGCTGTGCGCCACAGGTCTCTCCTTTATCTAGGTGCACTCAAAAGTGCTTGGTACTATTTCCGCTTAACCTACAGGCGTTCTTGGGTCCATGGGCACAAACCCGTGAGGCGTCTAGCATCTACGAAAGAAATTTCAAATATTTTGGCCTGCCCTACTGTAAAAAGATATATTTCTATTTTCGCGTTAATATATTAATTGAAACCGCGCGGTGTCTTTGCCTGTTACCACATCAACCATTCAATGGTGTTATCATAGAAATTCTACATCTCATTCAATGCCCTTAGAACACTACTAATACCATGCACTTAAAATCGTGCCGCTTTATTTCATAACACTTCAGGAGACTCTCCGAACACCACACACCGCAAAATAATCGCCAAAACTGTCAAACTTGGAATATCAGGGCCTGAAGCAATTCTACATTCAGCACCTCTTTATCATTGTGTGTTTCTCGTAGACTTGATTTATTTGCTAGCGAGTGGAGCGAATCTTTGCTCGATGCAAGTAGCATCGTCTTTGAAAATTCATGTTACATTTAAGAGCTAACTGTGATAGCGCTCCATAATAGCTCTGTGCGAACCAAAAGGTTAAATATTGGTATTTAAGCCTCTCACGAGAAAAGCGGTAAATAAGGCAGCCGTCAATAACCACCGATCTCACCAAAGTCTCTTCTTTCATCGTTCTAAATGTATATATATAGACACCTCTGCTCGCGTGACACAGGGCTAGCCATCGACCCAGGATAAGACTTGAGATCTAAGTTTGCTAACTAATATGCTGATCATTGAATAGATAAGGCTAACGCACATATATATCTAATATTAGGTGATTGATGTATTGAGCATTTGGTTTGATCACTACACTCTGATAACACGCAGTACACTCAATTATATCGGCACAAGTGCCTACATTAAAGAATCAATATGCCGATCGACAGTTTAAGCAGCGTCCATCGACCTGCTCATAAAACGCTCCTTCTTTGTGCCATTGCCAACTACTCGTTGGTCTCTATAATTTTTATGCGATGCGAGTCCTTGAACTTAACGCGCATTTTCATTACCAAGAGAGACTGAGAGCGCTCGAGAAAGAGCAGAGGTTTAAAAATATACATAGGAATTTCATATCAAGAAACCCTAAGAGCCCATCAAACCCCAACCGCGAATGACTATAGTTCGCTCATCCTCTACGGGAACAACACGCCCATTATATTATTCTGTTTGGAAATGAGGATTAATCCACAACGGAACACTCTGGGCTCGAAACGTGGAAGTGCCTCGGAACGTGACGGAGATATGTCGGCTCTTCTCGAATAGAGTAAGCAGAACAGGACTGATATAGAATCTCTGTATCTAATTATGTCATCACAGCTTTATCAGGACTCTCTCAATATAAAGTTTTAACGAGATATGATTGCACATGAGAAAGCAAACCATTTTTCCGCGTGCGAAAATATAAATATCCATGCGGGTATAGCGATAATCCTCACCGCATAAATTGGTGGAGGCATATCCCATAGTCGAATAACTATTGGGTCAACACTGATGAAATGCAAGAAAAATGTAGCTCGGATGATTTTTTTGAGAATGGTGTGGCCCTATAAAAGAAATCAGGAATGAGATCTTCAATTGTCTCATAAAAGTAAATGATGAATTCCACTACTACCTGCAAGGATAAAGATATAAGTCTGTCTTTTCTGCATACTAAAAATACCTACAAGGAAGAAAACTTCCAATTCCTCTCCAAAATTCATTAAATCCTCAAAATCGAGGTACGGGCCTCTGAGACTGTTCGAGAGGTACAAGAGCGGCGTAAAATAGGCTATCGTCAAATACACTCTCGTCTGTACAACATAGACCGGATTTGTACGATTGAGAACACTTCCCTCTGATACGATTGTAACGTTTGTATCTATCCAACTAAAAGACACCTGTTTATCCAAAAATCGAATACATTAAAACCCACGGAAAGTTGACAAGTCACAGTTCTCTGCCTTTGGGGTGGTAGCTACGAAACATGCTGTTCCTTCACTTTGCATATAAGAGTGGAAGGCCACAGCACCCACTAGTTCTATGTAGGTTATCACGTACATCTCGGTTTCCATTCGTGTACAAAATTGTAGACCAAGCATTGTTTTCGAAAGCACATTCTAAGATTCAACAAATCTTTTGCGCAGAAATCTCTTTCGTATAAGTACACCAAAACAATCACCACAAGGCGTTATGACACCATAACCCAATATACCTGACAACAGAGAAAAAAAAACCAATTACTGAATTCTAATTACTAAATGGTATAAGTTGAAACGTCATAAAATATATGGAGAATGTCTCACCTGAGATCAGAGGAAAGCCTGGAATTTGCTCACTATTCATATTAAACTTAGTGCATGGGCTCGATTACTAGCATAACTCCTGCCTTACCAATTAGAGAAAAACTAGTAGATTACCCATTTTTAGATCTACATTAGACGCTATCCCGTTGTATCTCTGACAGCACAAAGCTGAGAGCTCCTAAATCATACCGTCTATGGTGACGATCTTTAAAGGGAACACTATCTAAGTAGAACCTACACCTGGATGTAGTGAAGTATACTAAGAATTTGCCTCGCCATGATCAAAACACAAAGCTGTCAACTTTTATAAGAAACCAATATGTATTCAATATGCGAGTATAGAAGGAATATACTCATTATATACAAATATTTGGGAATCAATAACATTTAGGATTAAATGTCATAATTACCCACCTATGAACATTACACGTAAACCTGAGAAGTTGTTTAGTGTTTATTTCTGACCAAGTAAAGCCCTGCCAACCAGTAGACTCTAAGACAAGTGCTCACCTCTATACTTTCTCGTTTCCAATACACTAAATTAAAAAATTGAACTCTTACTAAGTGAAGTGTAAGCTATATGCTACTATCATATGTAGACAATTTTGTTAAATGTGTTCTACAAACTAATAGAATTAGTTCCAAGAGAACGTTCTCCTTCACCTCTGCCTGTAATGTACACACTTTAAGAGCCATGGTCAGTCCGTCCTTCCCAAAATTACAAAAAAAGGGTTTAAAATTATAAAACTACTGTTATGGATCTGAGGCACTATAACGACGACGACATCACTCTATTGTAGTTCCATTTGAGAGAGAGAGTTTTCTCATGCAGATCACAATATTTCACACTAGGCTTCCGGGAGGCGACAATGTCGCGGCGATCGAGCGGAATATTTCGCGTTACGTTTGAACTGCACTGACCCATCTAGGGTGGATCCCCTCCCCCTAAGGCACTGATATTAGCGAAACTTTATAGATATGCGCGTGAATCCCGAGGCGAGACGTTTTCGGGAATTGCATAATATCTCATCATTCGGGAAACAGAATTGGCGAGTTTTATCCACGCACAGATTGATCGTTTTAGCTGTCAAGATCAACAATCCCACCTTTTGCAAAGGAGATCCTGACTCTCTTACAGCGTATAACTATCTAAGAATCAAGTAGTGTTATATCGAGTGTATGAGTATTTGCGCATATCAGCTTGGCCTTTCAAATTTTAGTTTATATTATTATGGGTAGGTTGGAAGTGAATACCCAAGCTAAATTTGTAATACTCATAATGAGAGAGCGGGTCAGCGCGTCAAAATGGTCGTTAAAGACACTTGGGATAATATGCGCTCTCCCCTAGCTAATCCGATTGGGGAACGTACTAAACGGATTATGTGCCACTAAGTGAGTGAGCAGCGGAAAACAGTAGGAAAGACGGATCAAAATACGTCACCATATTATATGTATCAACAACTGTTGACGTGGTATTTGTTCTTACACCGTACGCCGTATACATTGGATCGAACCCAATTAGTGCGATGGGATAGAGCAATCTCTGTACCCTAATTTTTCTTAATAAAAGAAAGGACCTCTGTACGAGCCAATATGCGCAACACCGTCATGTTTCTGCCACAACATCCACCACCAAAATTCAAGACCAAATTCTGGACGAGTACACATCCCATTTACGGTAAGTTCTTATCTGCGTGGTTTGTGTAAAGACACACGTAGCGGAGGTAAACACACACATCCTATGGACCTTATCACACTATCGTTTTGATGCTCTGTAGTTGACACAGCCATGGAAGGTTTTCTCCAAAGGTCTTCCCTCACTGGTGCTCCTGACAAATGGAACATGCTTTTTACCAGCTGAGAGAGGCTCTCTGCGTTCACAGAAGACACCTATCTAAGAAGGGCCGAACCAAGAAAGTGTTATAGGACACTTGGACAACGAAACAGTAGAGAAGGTTAACTACGGCGTGGAATTTAGTGACGTCCGAATTTCTTTGTCTCCCCAGTTCAAACTTGTGCCATGCTTGGTTTTATGTTGGATAATTTGACTAGAGAGAGAGTACCTTACTTGTTTGAAAGTAACGTTCTCACTAGGATTGTGAAAAACATAAAATATCACATCGTCGTGCGTACTTTCCACAGTAAAATAACATCTTGTTTCGATTCTCATATATCAGCACCAATTCAGAGGTTCTTCATATTGTTCGCAAACACTATACATAAGTTTGTATACAAGGGTAAAACTTTACCTCTCTTCTCGATGCCGAGGTAGATCTCCATCCATTATGGGTGAATCGATCTGGTATCTATTGAACAACACTCATTTCAAGAGCATCTTCAACTTCACATACAGATGCGAAAGCAAAGGTATCCTCCACCTCAATTAGGCATAAAGTGACATTGCGCTCAAATAACTAGTACCCCATTCCTGATAAAGTCTGCAATTTAAATTAAATATCATTCGTATTAATATGAAAGTGTTACTTTTCTTACTTAACATGGACGTATGTAGTGGACAGGTACACTACTTCTAGCTCTGGGCCAAGTAATCGCTAATAAACCACCGTGAAGCATGTTCACAATTAACATCAGTCCAAACAATTACGGCCAAAAACTGACGGAGATACATATATTTCCCTAATCTGATGCACTTCATTCGAAAATCAAAGCCCCAAGCTTGCTCGGCCTACCCTCTAAAACAGCTGGACTCCTAACTCGGATCCTATACCCCCAACCCAAGAGCCTCCGCCAAGCTTGCGGATGGATCAAAATGAGGTTGATAAAACCTAATAGGCAAATGGTTCTGAATTTATTAGCAATGACAAAACCACATCTTACGAGCCACAGTGAATATCTAGTTATCCATAGCTCCTCTCCTCGTGATCTCCATTGTGCAATCCTGATTGTAATTAGTTCGGATGAAATCAAGGTCCTCAACTCCTCTATGTGGAGCGCTACTTAGATCAACTGCGTTGCCGAACGCCATTGGCGAGCGAAGCACTACTCATTACGAGTTGTTCCTCCTCGTGGCTGGAATCTAACAAACCTCAGGACGCTATGTTCGGATACCTTGTTGACAGATAAATTGGTTGAATGCAAATTCTGAATAATTATTCTACCTTCTATTGTCTAATCAGATGGCTCTGCCTACTTGTTGGCGTGACGTTACCTTATATTGAGGCATTTTTTTACCTTTCGAGGAGGACTATGAGCGATGAGATACAAAAAATCGCCAGATATCTCAACTATATACCTCTGCCCTTTTCTGATCTTAAGTCTGTATTCTGATCTAACACGGATTTTTTTAGGTTATCTATTTGTTTGGAACGGAATCCAAATGTATGCTCACAGAATGCGAGGTTTTGAAGCGTAGAATGAAGTGGCGCGCAATATTGAGACTTGGGAATGCTCCCTATTTGGAGCGTTAACGTTCAAAACAGTCATATCGGGGGCTATATACAAGCATAGAGCGCGATCTGTAAATCCTCGCCTCAACGGGGTCTCTATAATTTAGACGTTTATAAGCGTGAACGAGAATAATCGTGGGCATCATCAATCTCAAGCTTTGGGCGCTCGCAGAAAGTTACTATTGTGTTTTTTTTGATGTTAGAGCATAGAATTTTTTGTTTAACTCAGAATATCCTAAAGTTTGCACTTACGGATGACATAATCATCTGATAGTGCGTTCGAGAACTTCATTTGCGAGAATAGTTCCGTCAGAGCAACCGTTTATTCTATAATGGTATAACACTCCAATTCCAATGCGAAGACAGAAGCACTTAATTCGAGAAGTTGGAGATAGACGGTGTGAGGCTACAACCAGGTAGGTACACTGTAAACTCAACTCTATTTATAAGTTGACATATATGTTGTATGAGGGTCTTTTACACTCGAAGCACCCCCGAGGGTTGCTCTGGGAGAGATGCGAATAACTAAAAGATGCAACAAGTACAACCCCACCAGTAGCTTCGGAACACGAACTGAGGCAATATCAGTCTTGAAGCATTGAATACATCAAATCCATAGAGTCCACTATGCAGTTAAGAGTTCTACATCACTATTTGCGACGATACGAGTACAAATTCCCTGCTAGGGTAATCCCCACTCGGATTAATTTAGGAATTGTCACTAGCAGACTTCAGCCCCGGCGGATGTCTCTATTCGGGGGTCAAATCATAACAGATGTCAGCGTCCAGCAGTAAAGACACAATTTGTGAAACTGAATGGGAGTCTCTACACGAACTGTTCGTGGAGCTCATTGGATGGTCTAAGGGAAGTGTACTTAACTGTCCCACGAGGTAGAGTTCGAAATCACCGCGGGGAGGGGGGGGTCCATTGAGTGCACATAATGATAAGAAAGAATTGTTTCGCCTGAGAAAATTCTGATTGGGTTCAAGCGCCCGGAGGCCAAGGGTTGTTAACACTTTGTGGTATGTTGGGTCATAATTATGTTTGGCGAAAAAAGAGATCAAAACAAACACAATAATTGACTCCATTGTGAGAGAGAAGGTATCGGGGTAGCATATATCAAATGAAGGTCTCTCACGAGTAGAGTTCAGCTCTGGGGGTAGTTCCAAACTGGTCAGTCTAAACTGCACCATGAGTTCACCCTCAAACGGGGTGTTCTCTACATGTAGGTGTTCATTTATAGTGAGAAAGTAAAACAGATCACAGGGGCGATTTGAGCAACACTCAAGTGGGTTATCAGAGTGTG
Source organism: Ostrea lurida (assembly GCA_903981925.1). Taxonomy (NCBI): domain Eukaryota; kingdom Metazoa; phylum Mollusca; class Bivalvia; order Ostreida; family Ostreidae; genus Ostrea; species Ostrea lurida. Next base: position 7,220 of record CAJDSM010022708.1, read on the forward strand.
ACACTATTGTCTAAATTCCGAACCTTACCGCTTACCCACGAAAACTAGCAAGAGTTCAAACCCAGAGTTGTGGGGGTCAGCGAGATATGAGATATGGTATGAAACAGAAAATTCTCAAATTAGAACTACTTAAGCACTAATAATAGTGGGCGAGTGTAGACATAGTGTAACACCTTATTGACAAGACTTAATCCTGACAATATGTGGAATTCAGCCGCGGGATATGTGGTGTTCACGAGCGTCATGGTACCTTGCCAAAAAAAGACGAAAAAAATTTTGTCTCCGAAGGGTATCTTGTGATCATATTGTTAAACTTGACACGGTCTTGTCGAGTAGAGTTTAGCCCGGGGTGTGGTGGGTAATCATGTGTCATATCTTAACGTTGATATATGACACATTTAAAAAAATGGAGTAAAGGGGTATCGAGAGTGTGACAAGTATGCTAACTGAAAGCGTGCGTGGTACGAGGGAGTACACTCAGCCCCAACTGTGGGGGGGGGGGGGAGTTTGGGCGATTTCTTGTGCTGTTTGTTGCCTGGAAGGCCGGGACTCACCACTAACATACACTATGCCACTGAACGTTGGATCATTCGAGGTAAGTTTTTAAGTTATCGTCAACGGAAACAAATAAAAAAAGGTGGTATTTGCTCTTTTGTTTGGAACTAGGAGTACTGGAGACCCACGTTTGATGCGACGAACTCAGTGAATATCTTGTTAATGTGGTTGTACATCGTGATGCAGAAATTTTGGCGATTTCCCTGACGTTGTTTCACGAGCCAAGCCACGGTCGATAGCTTTATTTTCTCATGATCCATGTGACGGTAAGACAATTGTGTTTGATTTAGGGCTTCGACAAAAAATTTACGGGAAAATTGACACAACGAATTGAACCAAACTTGGATTTGGTAAACGCCGTTTTCGGCAATGAGGCACCGAACTTATCTACGACAAACAAGTGTTGAATAAGCTGAAGCAGGAATTTGACAAACCAGATGAAACCATTCTTCCTTTGATGTTGTATCCACCACTGTTTAAAAGAGTCTGCATTTGTACTGAATGTTGACGAACCGCATAATCCCTATAAAATGGTCGTTAAGTATTAAGAAAAAGTTTACAAACATCAATAAAACCATAGCCGATTCTGCCTGCCATTGGATTTGTTTAGAGGAATGATTCAAATGCTTGGGGTCCTTTTTAGTATTGAACGGTTGTTTTCCAGCTTTACCAATTTGGGCAGGTGGGTTATAGTATACGCCCGCTTACACAGTAGCTTTCCTTGCTGAGTTTGTGTTAATTCTCGGCCCACCTATTTTTGACCTACAGATCTAATCGACTTTCAAAAAGGCTTGTAATGTTCCTTACTTTCAGTCCTTACAATCAACCTAAAAAATATAGGTGATAGTGTGTGCTATATTATCATAGATGTCCTTAGTCAAGGACTTCTAGGCCATCAATTCTTACATCCTATTCGAAAAGCTTTTCGTCTCTTGTACCCTTTCTGTTTTCTTCAAAGAGCGAACGGTGAATGGTCTCTACTAATCGAATCTCCCGATCCAAAGCTACGGCTGATTGTTTTAAGGTTCCGCGGTGGTTGTTGGTAGTTTGTCGAGAGCGACTAGGTGTTACTCCTAACTGTTCCGCGGTGCGTTCAACCAGATTTCGTTTTGTAAAGAAGGCACTGGCCGACCTGATTTCCCATGGTAGATAGGTCGTCACCTGCTTCTCGCCATCACTGGATCAACTCTGCCACTTTAAAGAAAACTGTTCTCAAATTGGGATCTTTCGGGAATATTTTCCAAGTCTGGGTTTGTGACGAGGTTACAGCATCATCAGCATGTGAACACCAAATGGCATGCGGCTATTGTAACTCCAGTTGGATCTAACATCCTGGTCATTTTCATGGAGTATATCGATTCGAGAGATACGGTAGGTGCCTATTAGTTCTAAGGGACTATTCCGAGTTAATGTAATTACAAGCCTTGAGTTCCAAACTAAACCACTTGTGCTTCATTGATTCGATCACAGAGTAGACGAATCAAAACACAATCTTGTACCATACAAGTGCTTATCCACGTGTGGTTTTTATTTAAAAAAAGACATTTTCTCCTCAGTAAGAGATAAGTCCATTGACTGCAGAAGAATATCCCTCCAAATTCGCTCACTCTGTTTTGCTTCACACTATGTATACTAAAAATCGACGGGGGTCGGTTTGTTGATTATATCCCAAGATCCAACTCGCTGTCGGTGGTAGAATTTCATCATTCGACAATGGGATGTTGAGTGAACAGATATTAATTTCTGGCAAGTTCAGTTGCTAAAACGGTAGCACATAACTCGAGCAGACTGAGGAACAGTTTATTCGCCCTGAGTGGGTGCCTAACTTGCCCTTTGCATTAAGAAACGTAACGGGTGCTAATCCCATTAGAATCCACTGTTTTAAGTAGGGCCGAACGCAGCTATCGCTTTTCTTGATCAATCAGAAAATATATGGTATCTCCCGTACTTGGGCTAAGTGACGATGTATGTGACACGCATCAACGGGGTATTGGCAATTGTCACTTAACAATGAGGAAGGACTTTTTCTTTCATGTAAGATGCTCTGTAGGAGTGGTTGGATCCCAGTCATTCCCTCTGGAGCTACACTCTCCTTCGAAGAGAATTTACCAAGTTAACGAATAGGTGCAATGAACCGATTTGGATCGAACAAGCTGTTTAACTACTGTGGAAAGTAATCCACGACGAGTGAACTGTTTTTCATCCTGTGGAACTTTAAACAAAAAGGTATCTTTCAAATTCCAACATAAACCAAGAAGGCACAAGTACAGGCAAAGAAATTGGACGTCACTAAATCCGATAACACTTCTCAAATTCGTTGTCCTTACCACAAGGCAAATCATAGTATTCATGACTGCAAAGCCTTTAGTGGAATGCCTATTGCAGAGAGAAAGAACTTTTTGAAAAACAAACACATATGTACCAGATGTTGTGTTTCTACCAAACACAGTTCTAAGGATTGTCATGTGAAAAGTTGGTGCAAGACGTGTGGGAGTAACAACCACGCCACAGTGCTTCATTGGGATAAAGTTTCATCTGCAAGTGCAAACGTTCATGGCGGGGAATTTCCAATTCCCTTTTGGACTCAAGTAACTCAGTGACATCGAAATGTGACTACTTTCCTGTGGTGACACCTTCCAAGGGAGATCTTGCAGCAAAACGTTCCTTGTAGACATTTCCCATGATGATTATCCGAAAATGTGCTCCGCACCTATGCTATAGTGGATGATCAGTGTAATCAAAACACTCGCGTCACCGGGAACTTCTAGACTCATTAAATATGGCTAGTGTACCGTCTCAGTTTACATTAACCACATGTTCTGGGAAGACATCCATGTATGGTAGGAATGTTCAAGGATTGAAAGTGCGATCTATCGACAAGATGGTGACTTTTGGATCTTCAACTGGTACTTGAATGTGAAGACATACCTAATGATGTATCAGACGATTCCTACTTCCGGAAGTGGCGAAATCATATCCACACCTTAGTGTTCTAGCACCTAAAATTCCAAGTTGGGATCCCAACTTGAAAATTCTTGTATTAATTGGTAGAGATTTACTAGAAGCCCACCATATTGAATAGCAAATCCTTGGACCCCGGGGAACACCATTTGCTCAGAAACTTGGTTTCGGCTGGGCCATAATTGGTGAAGTTTGTCTTGGGAAGATTCACCAAAGATCTTCATTGAATGTGAAAAAAGTCTCAATTCTGAACAATGGAAGAGTGACGTGTAATGAACTTTGTCCTAATTATATGCAAGTGAAGGAACAGATCTCGTCAAGCTACAAAACAGATAACTGTGACTTTCAATTCCGGGGTAACGACATTTTCCTGAGAACCTCAGAAGAACGAATCGGCAATTGGCCTAAATCTGTGGAATGACAGACGATTCTTGTAGCAGCTACATGGCAACACATTCGAAAAATACGAGGTTTAACTGGACTTGCCCTTGCTGCCCTTAGGCCGAAGCCTCCTGTACCACCTGAAGCAATACAACAAATACTTAATCGACCCTTGCAAACCGAAGACAGCTCCTTGCATATAAGCCTTTCAACGAGACTCGGGTTAAGAAGACAAATTTGTGTCAATTATGTAACAAATGTACTTCGAGAAGACGGGCGCTGCGATAGTTTTGCAGCTGCATTGTCAATCTAAATGTAGGCGTGGTACTTATGCGCTCAGTTTGGTGATCGAACCGAAGAAACCCAATCAAATCAGAAGCGTCTTCGATTCTCTCAGCAAAATACCGGAGAGGTACTCATTCTCAATTGTCATGTTTAATCGCACTGATCCAGACAGCATAATCAGTAGTAACCTCCTTGGAAATTTTACTTCGACTTCAGGAAGATTGGAGTGGCTGATGACAGCTGACATTGAACAGCAGTATTTCTAGAAGTTATCAGGTTTTTCGCCGTAAGAATGAGATCCTGCATATCGCGACTTACGCTTTTCTGGGACAGGAACACACCCTGAGGATAATCTTAATGAGTCAGGTGACCTCGATCATGATATTGTGGAAAACAGTCCGTACACTGCGGTCGCTTCATATGGACTACTCAAAACAGTGAAAATGCTGCGCTCTGATGTAAAGAGACAACTTCCGTACATCAACAACTTTATGTCGATGATGGACTCATCTTTCGTAACCAAGCATGAATCAGCGGCTATTCTAGCTAATGAAACGCACCCAGATACGTCACATGAAAAACAGAAGGTCAGATCAGACTTCACAAAAGAACTTCCAATAACGCAGCTGTTATGGAAGCCTTTGAAGTTAGTGATCGTGGAGAAAATGTGAAGGAAATTGACGATG
>CAJDSM010022710.1:0-37569 GCA_903981925.1 Ostrea lurida
TCACTGAGTTCATGACAGCTGAACGGAGAGTAGCCATCAAAAAATACCCAATGTATATAAAATATGCAATAGTAATAAGCGCATTGTAGAAACATGGGCATAAGAATTTATGTTGCAGTCAAATAATAACTAGACATGACTTATATTCAACAAGTATTTGTTTTCTTGTAATTTTAAAGATTGGCATAATTGAACAGTAAACTCCGGGTTTCATTTGACAATAATCCATATTAAACAGATCATCATGTTAAGTAGTGCTAGGTTTGGATAGGTTTAAATATCATGTTTTAAAAACTCTCCTCTAAAAATTGTTGTATAGTAAGACATTCGAGAAAAAAAATGTAATCATTCTCCTATGGTTTGTGGTTGATATTATTTATATCCAACGGTGTTGGTTAGTATCCCCGAATTTTGCGAATTGTAATACAAAATCAATATCAAACCATCTAGGAGATTCTTTTTATCACAAATGTTTAACACACCCTCCCTCCGTTTCCATTCATTTTCTACTGTCGCCCTTGAAGACGCGGAACATTTTAGACCACGTCAACTACAAACGGTACGCATAGTGAGAAAGGCGAATATTTCACAGAAAACTACGTAAAATTTTACCGTACGTCATTGACGTCTCATATTGGCGTAGGATTTAAACAGTTGTAATAATTTTAATTTGTTACTGGGATAAAGGAGAAACATGTGATGAAAAAACAAATATTCTTTTTAAGAATACATCCCGTCAAAAATATGCTCGGTTCTGGAAGCCACATGATTTCCAAAGTCTTTCTTTCTTTTTGTAATATTGATATCATTGTACCATCGTTTGCTTTAATTCCAAATATGAACATATAAAAAAAAAAAATCTCTCCGCTCTCTGTTTATTGCATAAAAAGGTTGACAGTACTAGGAACACGTACTAAAAGAAACTCAAGATTGACACAGAGTTCACACTTTGTAACGATTACACGATCTCGTAGACAAAAAGAATAAAAAATTATATGATATCTCGTGATATTAATTGCTTGGCGCCCCTACCGGGTAATGGAACATCTGAGCTAATTATATATTAGAATTAAAAATGTCACAAAACTTCATCTGTGGATAAAACTGTGTCCAGAACACATCGTTTAAATATCCAATTTCACAGGAGTGATGCATATCGCATATCAATTCTTGGAGGCACATAATTTGTAGCCAATGAGGTAATCAAGACCGGTAATTGTCCAATCAAAATTAATCTAATCGATAGTTCCATATATTTTAACTGAAATATTTTTTTTCCATGTGCGATTTTTTTCATTACCCCTCATTTTTGTCTTTAAATTTTGTACCCCCGATTAGTAGGAAATTTTATGTAATTTGCAGAAGTAATTCCACAGGCTGTTTACAAGCACATGAAAAACACGTGGTTTTGAGGGTAGTGCTGTTTGCGGTCAAAAAAATTGAGAAAATGCCGTGTCGGGTGTCATTTTTCTGATGCTAGCAGACAAGACAGGTAACATCTAACATGTTATGACTGAATTATTATTACATGACTTGGATAAACTGATTTTTAAGGATTTTTTTTCTACGTAGGAACATATTAGTGAAAATAATTCAGCTGATGTGATACCTTGAGCCTCCAGCGAAGTACCTACCCTTCCCCCCTGGGCGTTGCTAAAACGTGGAATGGAAAATGATTTTTAAGGATTTTTTTTCCTACGTAGGAACATATAGTGAAAATAATTACTGATGTGATACCTTGAACTTCCAGCGAAGTACCTACCCTTCCCCCTGGGTGTTGCTAAAACGTGGAATGGAAAACTGAATAACATAGGAGGTCAGCATTTGGTATATTATGAAGGAGGGATGCAGAAATTACAGAGAGAACAGGAAGTCACCGCTCCGTGTCACTAAGGTCAAAGGTCAAGATCGTTGTGTCACTTAGTAGGAATCCCACTAAAATAAGTAAGGGCGTATTACGCCAGGAGGGCGTTGCATTTGTTGACAATGGATAACTTACATGTACTAGACCAGTACCGAACCACAATCGATTTGAATATTTGTATACCTTGTCAATATTGATATGCAGAGCATATGTGCATTGTTTATCATATCAGCAATTTTTCGCTTTACATTAATTTTTCACATATATTCTCCTACTGTATGGAGATATTGTGGTCAATCCCGGCCCTTATGTTACAAATGTCCTTTACATTATTCATTTAAACATAAGGAGCATTAGGAACAAAATAGTTCACTGAAACACCTCCGTGCACGACTTTGATATTCTCTGTTTTACCGAAACTCATTTAGACAATGCAATCCCTAACGAAGCTTTTATTTTGGATGGATTTAATTGTAACCATCCAATCCGAGATATATACTATCCAACAATAGCCTTGTTAATATAATATGCAAGCCCACGAGAGTCGAGAACGCCACGCGCGTACATACTCATTGACACCATTTTAACAACAAATGAATTAAAAGTCGTTGAATCGGGCACTCTAGGAGTAGAGTTTTTGGTTAGTGCCCTCAAAGTAACTATATTTTCATCTCGTTTAAATATGATTTATAGCGTGCTTACATTTACAAAAATGCTGATAAATTAAATCCACTGATACAAGAATATGATTAGCAATCAATTATCAATGACACATACCCAATAGAGCATGCGACAAAAAGAAAGCTCAGAACAATTTTTATTTCTAATGCGAGAATGTATTCCTGAGAAAAGCAGTTACAATCCGTCCTAATTATCAATTCTATGTTGAGAAAAACAATTCGTACTAGAAACCGATAAAATAAAAAAAAGGAAGAGCACCATAGCGACTTCTCTATCGTATCGTTTAAGATTAAATTAATTTAGCGCTTACATTGGTGTCCTTCTGTGAAGCGTTTAGAAGATAAAATCACATTCTAATCGCTACCTTATTTCCGACAACGGTATCAATATGGCAAGTGTTTTCAGCTAAAGAAAAATCAGAGGTGTTAATTATTTTTGTTCAATCTCAAATATGTGGCACGAAAAAGATCCCTCCCTGCTCAAAGGCCCTGAGTGCCGAGCATAGGCCTAAATTTTGCAGCCCTTCACCGGCACTGGTGACGTCTCCATATGAGTGAAATATTCTCGAGTGGGGCGTAAAACAATAAATAATCAATCAATCTCAAATATAGATAACACTAGCCACAAGCTGCCAAATTTATATTCCATAAATGCAACGACAGTCTGAATGATATTTTGGGGCGAAGAATTTATGATATCCACCCTCCCTGTAAACAAAGCTATTGGATCCGATTGTATTAGACATAGGATGTTGAAATCAAGTGTATGCTTTTCAATAAATCTCTTCGTGAAAAATCCTTGCCAAATTATTGGAAAGAGGCCAACTGTTGGAAGCAGTGTCGAGAGACGGGTCACTGTCCGTCCGTCCAATAAACTCATTCAACGAAACTGGTAACAGTAAGAACATCATATGTGGTTGTGCATATTAGCAGGAAATATTGATCCTCTAAAGGAGTAGGCCCAGGAAGGGTGGAAATCTGCCCTGTAAATTGGTAAAATTAAAATGAAATTTCAAGAAATTATTTTCTGCAAAAATGATAGCCCATGTATGATAGTTTATCAGGGTAGTAAAAGTTTGGGAATTTTACATTGGTGTATCTAAGATTAATTCCCAAAGATCATGAATATTCATAAAATGCAAAAAATTTGCTTAAAATCACCACATTTTGTAATAAAACGAAAATTCGTTATAGAGACACAGGCTTGGACCAAGAAAATGTTATAAAAATTCGAACCTTCCTGCCATCACATTTAAACTGACAAAAAATAAAAATTGGTCCAGGCCTGTGCTCTAAAGCAAATGTTCGTTTTTATCACAAAAATAGGCGATTTTGAGCAAATTCTCGCATTTTATGATATTTCATGAATTTGGGCATTAAATCTTCGATACACCATTGTAAAACTCCAAAAAATTTACCACCCCTGATAAACTATCATACAAAGGGCTATCAACTTGTGCAGAAAATAATTTCTTGAAATTTCACTTTAATTCTTTACCATTTTACAGGGCAGATTTCCACCCTTCGTGGGCCTACTCCTTTTATGGAAGTTATGCCCCTTCAAACTTAGAAATTTGAAAAAATCCTCATAAATGACATGACCCTTTGAATGTTTAAAAATCATCATAATTAGCTTATCCTTTCAGCTTATTTCAGAGATTCTATGGTTTTGGGGGATTTAATAGCATGCTGAACTGACAGAAATTTATTTATTACAAATAAGAAATGATATAGCTGCGACGACGCAGGTCCAGACATCATTAGGTCTCACTTGTTTACGGTAGATCGGGGTATCCTCAGTAAGTAGTAGCTCACAGAATCCTTGTTTTTTCTGCTTATGATCGGTTTTTTAATCAAAGTAGGCTACTGACAAACGAGTTGATCTTTCAGGAAATTCAACAGTCACTTTGAAAGTCAGCAATTTGCAAACTCTATGGTCATTATAATGTTCTAGTTTGCCACTACAACATGCCACTGGGTCACATGTTCACTGGCGTGTTTCATGAAAAGGTGAAGATAACGAACAGTGATCAGTCCCATAAGTCCTAAACGGAATACAAATTAAGAGTTGAGCAATCACGGACCCATGGATATATAAGAGGTAGGATAAGGTGTCTAGGAGGAATAAGCATCCCCTTTCAACCCGGCACATGTAAATATTAATTTAGTCAAAATCAATGTAGAACAGCCTTAAAATTAGTATCAAATGTGGATTCTAAAAAACTCTAAAGAAATTCTAGTGAATTTGAAATCCCAGAACCTTTCACATATCAACAACATCAAAACATCTGACTTTTCAACACTTTACACGACCATTCCTCACGATAAATTAAAGACAAGACTTTGTAACATTATGGACAGTAGCTTCTTTAACAAAATTGGAAAAGGGAAATATTCTTATCTAGTGATCAGCCATTGAAAAAATTATTTTGTTGAACTCCACTCTGATTCTATACACAAGTACTCCGAAGTTTATATTAAAGCAATGCTGGAGTTCCTCATTGACAATATCTTTGTAGTTTTTGGCAATCGGGTCTTCCAACAGTATGTTGGAATTCCCATGGGCACGAATTGTGCTCCTTTGTTAGCTGACCTGTTTTTATATTCTTATGAGGCAGAATTCATTCTGGAGTTTAACAAAACTAATTTTTAAAATGACTGAAACCTCGAAAAATGATACAATCGTTAAAAAAAAAATTATTACTGCAATCTAGCAGAATATATGTGTACATGGGCAAAGAGGCCCGTACTAAAATTATGAAATCAGGGCCCCCGAATCCAGGGATTCTAGTCTAGGATGAAAGGTATGATTCATGTACCTGAAATGCACCGTTTCTTTGAAAACCGTTCTTGAATCCTGGAGTCTTTTTTAAAACTTATGTGATCTTTTTCCTGACCTTGACCCAAACTGAAGCTGCTTTGCTTGGGTAAGANCCTGAAATGCACCGTTTCTTTGAAAACCGTTTTTGAATCCTGGAGTCTTTTTTAAAACTCCAGTGATCTTTTTCCTGACCTTAACCCAAACTGAAGCTGCTTTGCTTGGGTAAGGGATTTTTGTGTAGGGGTTGTATGATTGATGTACAAAGTGAAAATGCATAAAATAATTGATTGTGAGTCAGGGGTTCTAGTGCTTGGTAGGAGCTTTATGGCTTACATTGTGGAAATCTTTACTCCGGGACATAAAATAACCAAACAGGAAGGATGCATAGAGAGGCCTCTAATACAATTTGAAATCCATGGCCCCCTGGAGTTANCCGGGACATAAAATAACCAAACAGGAAGGATACATAGAGAGGCATCTAATACAATTTGGAATCCATGGCCCCCTAGAGTAGTGATGCTAGGCCACGGTTCCTCTGGATAAGGCAGTACAAATGTATTTATTTAAAATCTTTCTCTTGAAATAATAAAAAAGAAAATCAACAAAAAAAAACCAAACTTGATACAAAATAACCAGGAGATAAATCCTGCACAAAACCTGTAGAATTCATGGCCAAGGTCTGATGCTTGGGCGGGACTTTCTTCGGCTTGTTTCAAATCTCTCGGAAATCAAAACGATAAGGTGATAACGAGGAGAGAAACTTCTAGAATCGTGAAATCTATGTCCCCCGGGGTCAGGGGCGTCATGTTAGGGCAGAATTCTTAACGACTCAGTGAAAATTCATTGCATGTATTCTATCTAACTCGTTTAGCTCAGGTCTGGAAAACATGCAGCCAAACAGGTCGCTTAATGATATGGAGGGAAGAAGCTTTTGCCTAGGACCCATGGGTTGAAGATCCGGTGGTAAAGTGAGGTTCTCTAAACGTTTATGGATTATTAGTTGACGAATCTTCTTTAGTCTCGCATGGCACACAGCTAAACTGAGTACACCCATTAGTACAATGACCAGAAAGACCACTTTCAAGAAATTCGCAAGAACGTCGAGTGGACAAATTGCCATCAACTTGATGTGTATACAGCTTTCAATGTTTCGTTGGGCTTAGGGGCACAGGAGGGGTTAAATGTTTAACATTAGGGTAATTTTATTTATTAACGTTACCACGCTGGTTAAACAGCCGAAATTTAGCCAATTATAACTAATAACATCAACACCACTAATAGCGTCGAAGGAAGTCAATCAGTTTTATTCTCTATGCAGAGAACATTCATTTTAAATAGTTACACCCACGTTATGCAAATTTAATATATCCGAAATTAACGCTTTCTTTTATGAGCATCACGTTATAAAAGAATCTCATTGATAGTTTTGACTATCATTACAATTTTTACATGAATCAATATTGCGTGTTTCATATTTGTCAAAATGGCGGCTGTCGCAAATACAGGTCACTTTCATCGCATTTGTTGATTGACAGTATCATTGCTATATATATATATATACATAGTCAAACAATTTCGGAATATGTATGAATTATATACTGTATGGCATGCCTATCGTCGCAAAATTTATCTTTTCCCATTTGTAATGTATTTTCAATCGTATATTTTGTAATGTGAAGAATTGAAGGTAAACGAACATTGAAGGATCAATCTCACAAATTCTTTTAAGTAAGGCAAGCTCGGAACTTTGGACATACAAGAAATGGGATCAATTGACTAAGAGGACTAAGCATCCCTTGTATAATTATAACCGCACTTTCTAAAGAAAGTGTTACCCTGGCTTGGAGACTATAAAACTTTTTTGAGTATATTTCAAACTCAAACTTCGTACTCTAAATCGTTGTAAAACTTGAATAAAATCATCCTCATACTCAAACAGAATACATGCACAAGATTTATTTTAGCATGCTTTGGAGCTTGGTCAGAGACACACTAAAAAAACATGGCTGTGTATAGACAAATATATCGGAACAGATTTCTGAGTTTGAGTACGTACGAGTAAGGTAAAAGTTGTATAACCCCAAGGCCGGGTTCATATGCAAGGCCGTAACCAGGGGGGGGGGGGTGCACTGGGTGCATGTGCACCCCTCCCCCCATTTCAAAATTAAAAATGCTAAATCCTCTCAGCTTCCGGGGGCTTCGCCCCCTGGACCCCCTACAATGGCCCGTCACGGACCCGCGGATGACCTGTTGTTTTAAGTGTGAATATTCAAGTTTTCCGTCGGATAATGAACTCATAAGAATGGTATTGGGTCTTGAGGTTTTACGTCTCCAGAACTAATAAATAATATGAATCTCATCCATTAATAGGCAAACCAACAGTACAGTCCATTTCGAAATAGACGCCACATGCTAAGGGAAACATTATAACCATTCTTCCCCGAGGTTTTATTGCTTTCATTTTGCGTAAACTTTGTGGAGTAAATCTAGGGACTATAACAAGATGTCCGTCATAATTTATTTTATGAGAATTCTCAATAGACTTCGAAGTGGTAAAATTCTAAGACTGATGCGTCTGAAACAAGACCTTCAAACACTTTATTTGTAGTTCTGCGAAGCAGTGATAGTATAATATTTTCAAACATTGCTTTTACTACAGTTCAATATGTTGATAAAAGTGAATCCTCTCACTGATTCCAATTCATATCGCCCCCGTTGGAATTACCAGGTAGCATCGTGATTTGTAGGTTCGTAAAACAACCGTGCTGTTTGACAGCAGATACTCAAACTGGATAATGTTTATCTCGATTAACATGACGAAATATCACACTCTACTCGTTAAAACAATTCCATACATACTTAAAATTTTGAAAATCGCCAATTCTAATCCTTTATTTCGAATTTACAAAGACAAATTTACAATGGAACATTCTATTTTGTCAGTTCTGAGAGCCTTTAGAAATTTACAATGGAGCATTCTATCTATGGAACATTCTATCGCAGTCCTGAAAGCCTTCAGAAATCTTAAATGGAACATTCTATCTCAGTCCTGAAAGCCTTCAGAAATTTACAATGGAACATTCTATCTCAGTCCTGAAAGCCTTCAGAAATCTTAAATGGAACATTCTATCTCAGTCCTGAAAGCCTTTAGAAATTTACAATGGAACATTCTATCTCAGTCCTGAAAGCCTTTAGAAATTTACATGGAACATTCTATCTCAGTCCTGAAAGCCTCCAGAAATTTAAATGGAACATTCTATCTCAGTCCTGAAAGCCTTTTAGAAATTTACAATGGAACATTCTATCTCAGTCCTGAAAGCCTTTAGAAATTACAAGGAACATTCTATCTCAGTCCTGAAAGCCTTCAGAAATCTACAATGGAACATTCTATTATCGCAATCCTGGAGGTAGCAACTCACTGCCGTTGCATTGGTTTCTTGCAACACGCGACTCTCAGAATGTACATTGTACGGTTTTTAAAGTTGTTGACAATATATTTTTTAGCACCGATTAGTATGTAAAGCCTAACAGGGTAGAGAGAAAATAAACTCACTTTCGCATCACAAAATGGAACCACTAACCATAAATTTTATTAATTGAAAAAAAGTTATGTACAAGATGCATCATCTTAAAGTGTATTGCCATGAGAAATGAACAATGGAATATTTAAATAACAATGAGGTGAATCTCCAGGTCGAGGTTCATTCAATTATTAAATATCTTGACGTATTTACTTCTGTACAAGCCATGGACCGGCCGGACACACCTTCCACAAGCACAAAGCAACACCACCTGTTATGAAAAGACACAGTCGTAATTGTAAGGTTGCATGAATCCTGGAAAGTATGGTCACGGCACCAGTAATAAATCTAATAGCTGTGCTTCCACGTATGGAATATACATATACTTTATGCATTAACAATTGGATGCAAAATTTCAAAATGAATATTGTTACTATGTGAAAGAAAAAGCTATATAAACATTTTTCAAAACTTAAGAATAATTTCTGTCAATACGTTTTCCATTATGAAGGACTGAGTTTTGAGGAGCACAGTTCGCCTTAAGTGAGGGTAAATATCAACTTTTGTGGGAGAAAAGTTGAAAAGAAATATCACCTCTTGTTTGTCTGTCTTTCTCAAATCTTTTTTGTGCTATGAGTCGTTTGAAATTTCCGTTGTCCCTAAGTTGACTCAGAAGTTGTAGTTTGAATTTGTTGTTTATCATCGTTCTCTGGAAAGTAAAAGATGAGAAGATTGTACATAATAACACATTTCTATGTCACTATGTGGGTCAGTCAAACGACCTGTAATTGCCTGTCCGTATTCCCTTTTGATCCACTGTTCCGTAATTTTTTTTAATTATTTCACATTCTCTATATATGCTGAAAGAATGCTAACGGTTTCGACATGTAGTACATGTAGAATGGTTTTTTTTCTTTTTGAGGGAAACCAATATCTTAAGTCCTGTGACACCTGCAGAAGGATTAGTGCCAAAATTTCCTGAAAGAATTTCCAGCAACCTGAAACTCCTAAAACAATACTATCTGTTATACGCTGCGAGTTGCCTACCAATCTTACGAAGTTCACGTCCCTGTAGTTTTCGGTCGAGTCAAGAGATGTCCTGTTAAGTTAATTATACAACATGTATTGAAATTGCATTTAAACTTTACAAAACTTCTGTACTCCTGGGCATCTGGCAAAGAAACCAAGTCCATTATCACAATGAAGATGGAACGCTGAAAGCAAGCTGTAAATTTCATATTCCCTGGGTATAAAGTTTTGACCCTGGGGTATGGTTAAGTTGTATACATGCATTACGTCTTAGCACGCCTTCTCTAAAAGCAGAAAACTCGAAGGAAAAATTGTGCATGGTTCACAAAAGCTGTGTAATTTAGGAGTATAGTTCTGGACTGAGAAATGTCAAAATAGGGAAGGGGTGTCTGCAATAAGGATTAAATCCTCACTTCTCAACAGGCTTAAATCATTTATCATTTGTCACCAAAGTGTAGCGGGTTTCTCTAGATTTTTGATTTGAAAAGATTGTTTCTAAATATCGCGAGAGACTCGGGGACATTTTTTTTAAACACATATTTTTTTTTCAGTTTTGAATCTCAAACTCACCACCGCACTGTGTTGATTTTCGGTGTAATTGAGAATTTTGGATTTCTTAGTCTGATCAATGTCAAATTTGGTTCGGGATTTTGGTGTAGGTGTAGGCAGTAAAAGATGTCGATATTTTGCAACATAAAACACAAATTATTTAGCATTAGAATAGAAGGATCCATTTGTAGAGTATTAAAAGTCAACGATAATGAATAAAGCAAATCTTTTAAACAGGTGGTTTTAGATTCCCCACCTTTTTTTTCTTTTAATTATTTATTTAAGAAATTAATCTTTATAATTATTATGATCGCCGCGGGTAACAAAGAAAAAAAATTGGGACGTAAAACTTCAATTTTTCCTTTTATATCGTGATAAAAAGAAATATGTTTCATTTCTGATCATCTAATTATGTTTAGAAATAATAAAACAAATCGTTTCTGTAATAAATACGCTTTTATTAATGTTTTTGAAGTGACACGTACGAATACATGTACGTAAGAACGAAAACAACACCCAATTCAAAATGGCTGTGCGTTCAGGTCAGATAGAATTAAATGAACTGGACGTGAAATTAAAAGTGCAATGGTTAAAAGATGATAAGATAACATGAGGTGTATGTTCAATTGTACCATTTGACTATCATCTAAATCGCCCTCATTGTGTCCCATCTCCAGGATAATGCTCCGTCATATTTTCGATCGAACTCGTAAAGCAGACGATCTCGATATCCTGGAAACTCGTGTATATATCTATGTCATCACTACGTATGTTTTTTCTTTAAATTAATTTTTGGTTGTTTATTTTTGTAGCAGTGAAAAAATCAAACAAATACATTTGTTCAGATGAACAATGAAATTATAGTAGAAATTTCCGTTCTATAATTTGTGCTTAAATCAGAACAGGGAACAAGACAAATTCCAGAGAAAAGTAGTCCCGGCTGAACACCAGGACGATTTTTTTTTTAAATTAAGAAATCAAGCGAATTTTTCATCCCAGCAGAATTGTTGTTAAGCCATCACTTTAAAGATTTGAATGATCGAGAAATTACTAAGTAAACTGCATGAATGCGCAAACGTTCAATTTCAAGACGAGAAATCCCGATCAACAAGAATATTGAAGTCATCTCCTATATAGATTATAAAACAAATATAATTATATACATCCTTTCCTTTCTATCAACGTACGTGGATTTTTTGTGGGTTTTTTTTCTTCTCTATTTTTTAGGGTTGTATTTGTCGTTTTTTGTTTGAAAGGTACGAATTTCAAAGAATAATTATAATGATTTAAAATTAAAAAATCCTTGCAGCCCTTGCTACTACAGGTATTTCTTTTGTTGTTTCTGGATATTGTCAAGAAAAGTTTAATGCAGTAGAGATCTGATGGTCAGTCCAGTGTAATATTTTATTATATAGCTACTAATATGTTTGTAATGAAATATTCCTAAACATATGGACCATTTTGAAGCTTATTTTCTTGAAATAAAACGATTCGCATCGAAACAATTCTGGTACATGTTTACGTTAAGACAAATGCTCGCTAACATTTGAAAATTAATCTCAAACGATTTATAATATATTTACGACTTGCAGTGATCTGCCGTGAATTACATCCTTCATTTAAACATACCCCTACCACGATTATTTCCTCAGTAATCTCTCAATTTTGTGCGATATCCCCGCCACCACCACCCCAATTGACTCAACCTCTTTTATATTTCCTTTAAATTTGAATACTTGCACTCTCCATTTTGGGCAATCACGCAACACCTAGACGAGTAAATAACACATCCGGTGTTTCGAGCTTTCATTCCAAGAAAACCGACCAGACTGTGTTTGGTAATCTTTGATAAGCATCGATGTTTTATTTATAAAGTATAAATTAATTCTTATGATATTTCGATTCTGATTTACAGTTATTATTGATAATTTGAAACATACTAAGCATTTGTGTGGACTGAGCGCAAACTATGCACGCGTCATACCAGTGCCAACCATGCATCAGTTGCTGATCTTGACGAGAAAATTAACAAATCATCAAACACTGGAAATAAGTTATATATTATACAGAAGTTATTGAAATAAATATTGACACTCGTTGGGTGTAAAAGTTCGCTCACAAGCTCGCGATTTTTAAAACTCAAATCGTCCAATATTTACCATTGTGTTATTCAACATCGCACAATATCCGGAACGATTTAGTACTGATCTTATTATTTAATGAAAGATTGGTATTGAATATTAGCTGAGATATTGAACCCTAAAAATCCTTTGGATTTGAGGCATTTTATTACTAACAATTTATTAGCTATACATGCATGATAAAAATTTATATTTGTAACTGCTCACGAAGATATTTTGATCTGAAGAACATGAATACTCGGTTTGCCGTATGGCGCCTGTGATTTATGCTAACAATTGTCTTTAGGGTAAATCACGTCCAAAGGATAGAATCTTAGCTATGATAGTGTTATTGATAATTATGTTTCAGGATGTAGTGAAAGATCCTCGGCGGGGCATTGACAGAGGGAACTCCCGATAATTACCCACGAGAATTCATTCCGGTCCGCCTATACATGACATTAAAACTGATTTCACTTTCTAACGAAGATTCATTGTTCTCCTATTCTTATAATGCTCAGAACTAATTACAATGCAGATGTATCATCCATGTTTTTCATATATTTTAATTAGTGCTAATTCTCCGTTGATACTATTTTCAGGTCTAGCGCCATTTTCTATCAGACGGGGATTTTAAAACCATACGTCTCATTGCACACTTTGCATTGGTTATTGAAAGCAGATCACGACTTATATAGTCAAGTAAAATTCAAAGAGAAGCGAATATATATTCAGGATAGAATTTCAAGCGTAATTAGGTTTTCAATAATTTAACAATGGCCATATTTCTGTGATATTGAATTTTCTCATGCGAATTGTACGATTTTTCTATTCTATAGCCATTTCTTAATTGCCCTTTTCTTAAAAAATTCTTATAAGCATGGGAGAAAACAGGAGCAGTTTTGGATTATCTCCTTTATGAATTCCCATTTCGTAGTAATGCTAGACAATTTACTAACGAATATAAATAGCTGTTATATATTAGATATATTTTCACAATTACAATCTGTAGAACTTCTTTTTAAACATATTGTATCAAAAGGTATTGAGAAAAATCATACGCCACTAATTGCTACTTATAATATCTACTTTAAATATAAATATTATGGATAAACTTATACAGTGATAGAATCACATGTATATGTACAACTGAAACGTCAATATCTATAATTGACAACTAACTTATAGTGTCTCTCAATTTTATATGATAAGAGTGGTACATCGTTTGATTGAATAACCTTCAAAAAATTAAACTATAAATTTTACCATTAAATTCGAACTATGTTATCAGAAAGGTATAAAATAATTTTTCGTATTATTCATTTGGCGGCGAGAGTGATAACTATTTTTTTCCCCACCCAATACATTTGATTTCTAACATAAAATCTATACAGTGGCAATAAACTTTAACTAGTGTTCGACAAAAGGTGTATTAGTCTCTTCGTGGCAGAAATTCGCGCACTTCGCAGAACGTATGAGAAAGAACAGTGCTTAGCGACAATAATAGTCCTCTTTATAGACTCCATGATGTTCTTCGGAGTCTATCAACGGGTGAACTTGACAATTCGAAATTAGCTCGGGAAATAATGTGAATATTAGTATGCAGCATGTGTTGGAGATCTACTCTTACGTCCATAAGTGACAAGGATTGTATGTTATTCAGCACACATTCAATATCATAGTAGGCATTCACAACCTACTAACACTCCTTGGTTAGTATTGTTATAAGGGGTTTCTTTCATAGTCTACTGTTGAGAATAGCGGAGGCTCACGATCTGAGATAGGTACCCGATGTTTCGAAGAAAACCGTGTCTCGAGGGCATATTCGTAGAATGATATTATTTAGCGGGTCCCTGGAGAAGTCAACCTCAGTCATGATACAGTTCTATATAGCAGCGGATAAAAATAATCATCGGCGTACAATATAATAACAATCATTAACTACCAATCACTTTAGTGAACCAACATTGACTCCGAACCAACTACTAAACATCTCTTAACGTTGATTTCACTCACTATTCTAATTCAAGACATTTTAACATGCCCGAAACTACGGGTGTTTAATGATTTACTAGCTTGGTAAATCCCAATCACACATCGCTACCGGAGCGAAAATCCAAATGATTCTCGCTCAGGCAGTTCATTGGACTCATCACATAATAAAATGAAATTATCAATCTTGATCGAGATTCTAGAATAAATAGAATTGCTCTTTCAATGAATTCAACCAATATGCAACTGAATAAGATACGACACTTTTGTTGACATAATTTAACGGTAATGTAGGTTCTATCGTTTAACTGGATTATTCGTCAAACGGAGCAACGTGCACATTATAGGGCTTGTTGATATATGAGCGGGTTTATGTAGTAGCTCTCACTTGCCTTGCAATAATATAGAGGCCTCCACCCCAATCCTAAAGAAATTAGGAAATCAGCATAGAGAAATCAATAGAAGGGAAATCATAATTGCATTCACAGTTTCCTCGTGGAATATTTTATTGCGTTTAAAGAGAGGAAATTGCGAATGACTCTGCGGCGATACCTTAAAGCAAGTTGAAGATATAAAGTAACTGCTAAGCGCTGTTTTATTGTAATGTCAAGTAGAAGCTTGTAACGAAGGGGTGGCATTCAGAACATTTAATAAAGGAAAACAAAACAGCGGCCTGAAAGCACGATCTTACTAAAACTAATCATTTTCTGTACTCAATGTAACAAGCGAAAAAGTATATCATCAAGTTGACGCACTATATACATAATCGACGATTTTTCTTGAGCAATGGTCATATACTGGTTTTACCGAAATAATCATTCATCTCGTAAGGCACCACAATATCAGAACAGTTTTTTTTTTACTATCATTTGATTAGAATTTTCTCTCTTACGCATGGAAATTACACACACAACATTCGACACACTAATGAGTATCAACTCTGAATACTCTGGGGTATGCATATATCTATCGAGTAGATATTAGTATCAAAATTACTAAGAATGAAACGTGTCAACTCACAAACTCCGAATGACCAGCGAAAAACCAGTGAGCCGCCAATTACGATATAACAAATGATTTTTTATCGGCTATATACGTAGCTGAGAAATCGGTGCACGGCGAAGAATTTTGACAACTTTGCGATAAACAATGATGTCAATTGGTTAGCTTCCAGGTATATTGATTTTATAAAATTGCCATTGAGGAGTCTAATCTCATTTTGCATAACCGGTTTTGTTACTTTCATATATTACTTTTTATATATAAACTTTTATATGATTAAAAAAATCCCCTAAATACTTTCCGGAAGAACTATTAGGAGGAAGGTTTTCAGAGTATCAGATGTGAAACACGCGTAATATAACTTATATAGAGTAGAATCTAAGATGTCCTGTACATTATCGCTTAAATTTCTGGGAATCATATAATTACACAATATAAACAACAAATATATAACATGTTTTGGTTTCCACTCAAAGAACAAACAAAACGAAATCAGTTGCCCGTTGATAATCTACTCTGAGATTTTGAGTTGAAACCAAAAACAAATAATCATGTATATTCCAAGCTTAACGAATAATTTTATATTTCTGCTAATATTTTACGAACCATCCAAATTCTATAATCCTAGTTGCTCCGCTCGAGACTCTTGAGAGCGTTGTCGTTCGTTTGCAACATGTCTCAAGAACAGCGAGTAGGTCACTCTTGAGAAACTTGTTTGAAGCCAATGGATCAATTTTCCGAGGGAGGACGATGGCGACATGAGCCGAGATCCTGCAACAGTGCTTAATGGACAAAATGACGAATGAAGAAAGAACCGATAACGACACGTAAGCATCATGAGTAAAAAGCATGACAAGTAACTTGTACACTTTTTTCACATAAGGATGTATAAAATTTGGAAATGACCCTGTGAGCGTACTTGTATAGAACTCCTTCTATCTTCTTGTTCTCATGGTTTGTACCTGCCTGGCGAAAGTCAGCGTCAGATTTTACTGTATTATTATGGGAATGGTTGAAAAATGTAGGAACCAAATTATCAGCGTTATGTCTCTATAACTCCTACGATAACTATCGGATACTGACGAAAAATTTCTTCTCAATTAAACACAAATCATCAATAGAATTAGTATTCCCGAGTACTATTGTTTAAAAAGATCGTTATGACAATTGGCGTTTGCGATCAAGATTCCGACGGTGTGGACTCTAGAGACGGTTACGAAATTAGCGGAGACGTGGAGTCCCGGTTATGTAATGGCCAATTGCTTTGCTGGGATAATTTCAAACGACAAGTCCGTCCAATCCAGGGCATATTTTTGTGTATGGAAATAAATAAAAATCAATCTCTTTCGATGGAATAATAACATGACTTTAATAATTAAGATAACTGTAATGCAGAAATGAAAGCATTACCTCACCAAGGTACTTTCTCTTAGTTATTCAATATAGAGATACAAGAGATATATTTATCATATAAACCTAGAGAAATACATTTAGGATTGACTGTTATCTGAGATACTTAAAATGAAAAAAAAAATGTATTTCGACTCAGTGACTTCTGTTGCTCTTGTACGTAACCCTGAGGTCCAGGTTATGTAAGGATTTTGTTTTAACAGCCTGATGTTTATCTCGCTGTTTCGTAAGTCCCTAACCTTCGGATTGTTCAGAGATTTGAACACGCTGCAAATTTATGTAAGCAACATTGTGTTGGTCACGTAAACGCCTTGTTTAATTTTCACACAATTACCAAACGTGAACTGCTCCCCCACCCGCAACCCAAGCACAACGACTTAAGCTCACAAATCAGAAAATGCCCGTAGAGAAATTAAACCCACTTGCTATTGCACTATATTACGTTGGATGGATAGTGGGTCGTTGATGAAATGGATATACTATCTTGCTTTCTTGAGCGCTTTTCATATTGGCGTCTAATACACACTAGCATGTAGCAGCCATACAATCTTCCACTTTTACTCTCTATTTTCAATTATATTTAATTACTACATGTTTTGTAACCCCTTTAGAATTGTTACAGTGAAACGTGGGTCCGGTTGTAAGACGTATATAAGAGCATCTAGTGGAATTAAAAATAACGTATCGACACACTCTAATTAAATCATGACTTGAACTTCATACTGATAGTGATATACTCAGATCGCGTCGGATAGATGTCAGTTTGCGTTGATATCGATCGGATTACGAGAAAGCGATGTGGTTAATGTTCGGTGTCTTGGGCGTATACATGTCAAAGACTAGCATGTTTTATACCACGGAGCGCTACGCAGTCATCAAAACAACTTGACAGTATTGTTGATGATATGAATCCAGTGGTGATCGGCGGCGAAAACAATACCCATTGTGCCACATCAGTCACCGCAGTTTGAAGCTCCAGTCAAAATCGCAGGCAAACTGGTCGTTTGAGACACTTCCGGTGATTGTAATAAATCATATGTATATCCGTAAAAGCTTAAGATTATTTAAAGAATTGAAGCTAATTTTGAACCTAAAGGGTTATACGATTACTAACTACTTGGTGCAGTTACGCTAAATTATAATCCGCGATATAATCTTAAACTTGGTTGCAGTTACGCTAAATATAATCCCGAAAGTTTAAGCTAAATATAAACGTAACTTGCAACCAAGTTAGATTATATCGTATAACTCTAGGTCAAAATTAGCTTCATTCCCTTATGATTTAATTTTAAAAAATTGTATTTAACGTTGTGGTGGATGAACATTTGCGAGATAAATTGGATTTTTGATGAGGCGGACGAATTTTGCCGTAGCAAACAAAGTAGAAAAACAATACACGTCAAATGCATGTGAGTCAATTTAGGAGCACAAAAGAGCCCAGTTAGATTATACAAAATAATTGGATGTTGCTCTAATCGTTGTTGCAGCCCAATTCAAATGCTTGTAACAAGTAAAGATTAAATTTATATGTTTAAAAAACAATAGTAATTAATACCATTGATGTTGAACAAAATTGAGTGTTTAAATTACAAATTGAATTGTGGCAGTCAAATTTAAAACTCGAATAACTATTGAAGCAAATGAAGAGAAGAAATCTGCAGTTCCACTTACTAATGCAATGATTATTCCTTGCACACAATACTTCTTTGGTAATTCAGTTGGTTTTTTCTTTTAATTTCAGTCCCCCCCCCCCCCCAACAATAAGGGGCGAACTGCAGGATGGTTTGTTGGATTGTGAAATGAAAGTGAAACTAGATTAAATTAATTGCTAAATCATACCAGGAACAGTTATGAATGTCTGCTTTTCTCTTCCAATTGTTGATGAAACACTGAGTACTAAATTTCTGACGGAAAAAACACTGTTATCATAAAATACAGTATATCGTGTTTATACAAATCCCAGATCAAGTAATTGAAAAATGAAATACAAGTCCCTCATGCCACCGTTTTGTTTTTCATACAATTTTATGTACATATCTAATGGCATTTCTTATATGTGAGATTATTAAATTTGATCACGCATTTCGAGTCCTGTTGTATCCAAGTTAAGGGTTATAAAGTAGATGCACAGTGAGTCATGGCTTGAAAATGATATTCCTTCACTATTTAGGACAGTCACCGAGTCTGGATGCAGTGGTCAGGAACCAGTTTTTCAATGCACTGCTGTTGAAGATTTAAACCAGAAAGTCTTTATAAAATGTTCAATACAGAGAAAAGAAGCACTGACTCAACTTATAATGGAACCAAATCCTTGTAACTGGTATAAAATTATGCTTAACGATAACTTTTCTTTAAAAAAGTCAATTGTTGTATATCATACATGTTATACACATCTAAAACCTATCATGTATCACTGTACATGTATATGTAGCTTTTAAAGTGTGGCAAAAATATTCGAATGACACATTAAAGGGGCAATGACACGTTTTTGAGCTAAATTCATATTGCATTTCTATTGTTTCAAATGTTAATTATTGGTTTATTTGTAAATGGTCAGTAAAAATTTGAACGTCATTGTTGGTTACAAGTGAGATACAGACTTACAATTCTTCAGTATGTAAACTAAGCTCGAGTCTTGTTTTTGTTTACCCTTATTAAATATGCTAGTATGCGTTCCGTTAAAGCAATTAAGTTCATTCTGAACACAGTTAAACCAGTTTCTGTGTTACTCACATAACACTTTGCCAGTCAAACATAAATTTTTCTGAAAATCAACACTTGTACGTAAACATTAACAAAGCACGAACCTGTTTACATAACAAAGGATTGTGAGCACTAATGCACTATTCTCTCTTGTACCTCAACAACTGACATTCAATTTTTCCTGACCATTAGAAATAATTTAGTTTAGCATCTAAACATTAAAAATGCAAATATAAAATTAGCTTCAAAACGCGTCCATGTCTCTTTAAGCTCATTAACTAATGATTCATTTTTCAAACAACCTCTTGCACTTCAGATTCTAATCGAAGTAGATACATTTTAAAGGGTGGTGCTCAGTAAAAAATCTACCATCAAGACTTTACTAGTGCTAACCTGTTTTGTTGACAATTCAGTTCTCTGTCCAGTGCAAGGAATAGTATATATCCTATGTAATGGCTATGAGGACAAATAGCAAGTTTTATTGTCCGCCGAGACCGCCACTATTTCCCGAGGCGCAGCCTGTATAAAAAATATATCGAAATGTCGAATTAAAGGCCATCTGTCTAAAGATTTTTTATAAATTGTAGAAGCTTTTGGATGATTTTGTCTCAATAAGAATAATAAAAACAGATCAGCTAACAAAGGAGCACGAATTCATGCCCCATGGAGAAAATTCGCAACCAGCTGTTGGGAAAGACCCTGATCGCCAAAACAACTGGGCAAAGTTATTGCAATATACAGCTATATATAATATCTCGCATTGTTTGATACTCAACTTCATGAGTATATCGTATAAGGGAAATTCCACCGACGGGACAGATTCAGTCCAGGACGTCTCATTGAGTGCTTAAATGTGCAGAGTTTCAGATCAAAATAGTCGTTTTCAGAGTGGAATCTCCTATCCATCGAACACATTAAAATAATGGAGATTATTTTTCTCCATTTTACCCACTGTTTAGTCAGCATAAATTCAGGAGCTTTAAGAGATTTGGGATTTCTCATTATCCTTAATTGAGAACGTAATTAGACAGGCGGAAGAGCATTTCCACAATTTGTTTACACTGTAAGTAAGATCTAGGAAAACTCAGTGCTGTCCACTGGAAGCAATATCAATTGAAATTAAAAAAAAACAAGATACAGATACTTTTGCTTCACCGTGTAAACGTAATCATAAAAAAGAAAAAATATGACGTCGCAAGGCTAGTGTGAGACAGAAAAATCCTCATTACATGACTTGTTCTCTCATGAGATAAAGTCGGTCTGCACTACTGCGTGGAAAATGTGCGAAATTGAAATGTTATCTAAAAACATCGATGTACAATAAATTTCAGAACAGATAGCTTTCTAATAGTGCAATATCTAAATAATCACATAATAGCTAGTAGACAGGTGCACGACAACTAGAATGCCAATGGTATGTAGTTTGACTCTTCTTTTGACCTATTTTTTTCTTTTGGGCAAATTGAGTGTGTATTGGCGTAATGGCAGCTATCGCACCTGGGTTTATTTATCAAGCTTAAAGTAAACAATATATTTAACACATAATGGGTTGATTCTATAAGGGATTTAGGTTTAGGGATTAGAAAAGAGGAAAGCTAAAATATGTTCATATTCAAACAACATAAAAAGACCATAAATATCCTGAACATAAGCTTCCGAACGGTCCTTCGCATAATCAAGTTGCTGCCTCCCCCCCCCTGTAATACTGTATCTGATTGAGAAGATTGAATCGTGAGAAGGGTATTGCAATCTCATCGTATCGTGAAAGGGGCGTATCGTTCTTCTCAGTTTTCAGGTCTTTCCTCCTGATCATTGAGAAATTAAAGTTTGGTGAAAGCGCGAAGTGGATGCTTGTGAATCGAATACTAGATACAGACGACATCAAATGTATTTACAGATGTATCTATGATATTTTTGTTTTGCACATTGGACGGCGGTGGGGGGGGGGGGGGGGTAGCAATGTGATGGAATAATGGTGGGTATACAAATATCAGGTTTGGTGATAGGCTGGATAGGAGTGAGAGGACCGACCTTTCGGATATCTATACCGAAGGCTGTTGACTCAAATGAGATCGAAATGTTTAATTGTTACGTGAGTGGCCAAATTCAAAACAGAATTATTTTCAATTGAATGACATTAAACGTTTTTGAGTTAATTGCCGGGATGAGAAAACATTACGTGGGGGGTGGGGTGGTATTGTTGTCATAGTTGGGGTGTATGCTGAACGAAGAGTGGAATTCAGTGCAATGTACAAATATAAATATAAACTAAGAATGCCGGTTCAAAACACCTTGCTGTTTAAAAATCTAAATAGCTGGATCGTTTAAACTTTGATATAACATATACTTTGCATCACCCCCATCTTGTTAAAACGCATATCAAAAGAAATATCAGATTTTTTTCTTTATCAATCATTATCGATAAAGCAATAAAAAGTCATATGTGTGTGCCAGATGAGGCTTGGGTACAAGCGGGGCTTGGACCATTGATCTCATGATTCCGCAAAACATTTATTTCTCAGCGACCGATTTGTGTGTCAACTAAACTTAACTTTTAGTATACCTGATAACCACTGTGTAACATACTCTTACCATGTGCTTTTCTCAGTTTGAATCTAAGTAGGGCTAAAAATATGACCAAATCAGAGTCTTGAAAACACCAATCATAGCCTACCGAAAATGCATACAGTAGCTTACCAGTAAACATCTCCTGATCCCAAAGAAAACTTCGCATTTGATGCCAGAAACAAACAACACAAATGGTTTAAATTTCTCATTAAGGATTATCCCTACTTGAATTTCTAAGGAACTCATGTGTTCAAACCTTAAAATTCTTTTTTTTTTTTTTACTCATTTATAGTTTAATCTACTGTAATTAAATTATGAAAGAAAATGTGTATGTTGCCACCTTTTTTAAGATGTCAGACATACAAAAACAGAAGTATACGTTAACATCAGAAAAGACACACTTTTTGAATAATTTCCGTAGAACAGAATTTAATAAAATAAATAAAAATGACAAATTTTAAATGTTAACAGTAGAAAAACTGCTTATTTGTAATATGCATAAGTTTAATGTGCATATTAGGAAAATCAATGTAGAATACACCTAAGGTAGAGGAATTGCCATCATAGAAGTTATTGCCCCTGACAATATTTTTTCGTTTATTAGGACAATTAATTATCTATAGGAAATAGCAATTTTTTTTCACTATCAAAGTTTACCAGATTATTTATTATATCCAGTGAAGGAAATTCCTTTAAAAAACATATTTCTATCATTTGCAAAGTTTAATGATATAAAGATTTTTGAAAAACCTATGGCATCACATGAGTGTGGATAATCCTTAAATGGCACCGTAGGTCAAGTTTCTTGTTTGGTACTTCACCTCACAGGCCTCTAAGTTAGATATGTCGATGTTTATTGCTTTATGTAAAGGCAAAGATAACGAACAGTGATCAATCTCGTAAGTCCTAAATAGAATACAAAAACAAGAGTTGGGCAATCACGGAACCCTGAACACACCAGAGGTGGGATCAGGTGCCCAGGAGGAGTAAGCATCCCCTGTTGCCCGGTCACACCCGCCGTGAGCCCGTAGTCTTTATCAGGTAAACGGAACAATCCGTAGTCATATCAGTGTGCGAAAAACGGCCCAACAATTGCTATGAAACACATCAGACAGCATCCGACAGGCCACATCGGCAAACCAAACTGCCACAACGACCACAAAATTCACGAAACGCCGCCCCCAAAACGCGACCGCTGAAACCCCCGCAACAACAACTCGTCTGCAAGTAGCCCGCCTCGACCCAAAAACCGACCATACGCAGAACAAGCTCTTGCACATCGAACAAGTCGACAGACATACACACCACATGCAGGCGATGATGGAACACTGCTACACAAACATGGGAAATTGACGATGGAGAAGCTGAAATCGTCTTGTTTGTCATATAGTTGAGTAGTTAGCTCGCCGTCAACGCCAATGTTCAATAACATATCCAAACACGAAGCAGACATGGAAGACTCCGTGGTGTCCCCCATCTCCAGCTCGCTGGGACACATCGGACCGACACATGAATGGAAATCATTATCATTGATAGATAAAACATCGTCAATATATCGAAATGTCGAACCAAAGGCCACCGCTAGATATTTCTTCTTTTCATGTAAAACCCCCGAACGAACTCTGCCCCACAAAAACAGGTCAGCCAACAAAGGAACACAAACCAATGCCCACCGGAATTCCAAAAGACTGCCGGAAGACCCGACCGCCAAGAACTACAAAGATACTGCCAATGAGGAACCCCAGCACTGCCCCAACACCAACCCCAAAGCACCCGCGTGCAGAACCGGAGTGGAGTTTAACAAAACAACCCCCCGAATGGCTGATCACCAGACAAGAACCCCCCCCTCTCCATCTCTGCCAAAGAAGCAACTGTCTATAATGTTACAAAGCTTTGTCCCCAATCTATCGTGCGGGATGGTCATGCAAAGTGCCGAAAAGTCACATGCCCTGATACGCGAAAGGCTCTGGGATCCCAAACTCACCAGAAGCTCTTCAGAGCCCTCCAGAACCCACACTCGATTCACACCACCCCCGGCACATACAGCCCCACAATACTTCCGAAGTCGCCCCCCGACAGCCGCCAACAATCTCATTGCTTGGTAGTTGGTACTTTTTTAAAAAAAAGTTTCTAATTGTACTGTGCTGTAGTTTGATGTATATAGAGTAATTAAGATAGTCCCAAGAAAACTTCCTTCTCTATCACAAGGTACATGTACATGTATGGTCTAGGCGCATCCTAAGAAATATCATAAGACATGTACGTCTGATTTAGGACTATTCTTTGGACATTTCCGGTAGATGTATTCTGGCCCCTTTTACATGTTGTTTTCGTCTTTGATATTTATTAAATAGATGTTGAAGAGTTCTTACTTCAATGAAGTAGAATAAATTTTCGCAGCTAATGGATATATTGTTAACCATACACAGAAAATCAATATCTGAGTACTTTTGAACGGAATGCCCCAAAATGTTGACTACCTGACCTTAACTGCTGAAAGGATTTCAATTTTGTAAGATATAAAATGTGTGATGAAAAAGTCGTAGATTATCAATCTTAGTTATTATAAAGCAAAATTGCGTTTTTGTTCGTACACATCTAAGATTACTTCCGCATTACGACTGCATTGTTTTTAAGATTTACGATTCTGGAATCAAATGGAAATATTAGCCATTTCCCCATCATTTTACTCTCGAACCGTTAAAGTATAAACATTAGCCATAAAATGATTTACGGTAAAACGAGTTCTGTTAGGAAGAACATATGTAAAAATGTAAATATTAAAAAAAACCATTACACACGCTTGGTCAATTTTGCTTGAGACACAAGGCTGGCCTTCTGAACAATTGTGGTTTTAAAGTGATATCAATTTTAACAATCTCCTGCACTAATTCCATGTAGATGATGCCGTTATCATCCGCGTAATGAAGCATTGCCAGGCGGTTCATTGGTGCTTGATTAGCTCCTTGCAATAATGCTGCAAGGGATATTTTAGAATCTGTGCATGAGTGTTTTTAAAAATTTGTCCAGGGGTCCGGGGGCACAGTGATTTCTTGACTCGTACTGACCAGCGTCCAAGATATTGAGCTCCGTTTAACCATTGACTTTGTCTGTCTGTCCATCCGTCTGTAGGGGATAAACGTTCGTCCGTCCGTCTGTAGGGGATAAACGTCCGTCCGTCTGTAGATAAGCGAATTACACAGAAATCAAAATTCATCCGCAACTTCTGACGATGGGGAAAGGAAATGGCAAATAGGTAAATCTGAAAATGTAGTGAGTATGTAAAAAAAAGAGAAGAATCTATGTTGGTTTACTTCTGTTGATTCACCAGAAAATTCCTTAGATTGACGGACATAATTAGCAGACGAACCCGTTCCCTGATGGTCATCAAGCTTCATCGATAGGTTGGATAAACGTTTCGATGGAAAAGTGAATGACTTTATTGGAAGCGTAATACATAGCAACCAATATGATCACGTGTCCATTTTAATTCATCCTATCGAAATTATTTTTCAAAAAGTACCTTTTTTCCCCATCGCAATGACCCCCTCCCCCTAAAGAGTGGTATAAAATTCAATAGAGCGCTATCTATGAAATGAAATAGGCAAAAGGCATCAAAGTCGGATTGACTGTTAATTATAACTCGCTTAAAATCCTGCACCCCCTCCACGAAAGTCTAGATACGGGCCTGTGAGAAATATAAGGTGAAGGATTTAGATTGATCAATTGAATGAGTTTTGAAATTGCTATATTCATATAAAGCGCGAATTTACAGGTTCGGTACGTTATTGATCGATGCTAGCAGAGTAGGCACACGGGTCGATAACCTCCGATGCTTGTTTTGTAGCAGGATTTAATAACCACACATTATTGTCCTGATAAAAAACCCAATTTGATTTCAATATATAGGTTATCTGTTGTTTTTATCATAGAAACTGTTTTAGCCAGATATTGTAGAAAATTCCTTTATATGACTCTCGGGAATTCTATATTGCTCTCTATAGTACATAAGTGTGGGAAGAGTGAACTATTTTAACTGGTGTGAATTGGATTTACACAAGATATCATTAATGTTTTGTCACCACGTGATAATGAATGTAATCTAAGTTTTTTTTAAAGAAATCTTTAAGTTTTACACAGCGTGGAGTTAGAAACAATGTTACATATAACCTTGACTTATAAAGGCAGATAAACTGAGTTAATTACTGACAGCAAAGTCAAAGTGGTAGTATTTGGCGGAATTTGAAAATGTTTCTATGCTGTAACGTATGACAGAGGAAATTCAAATGGATTCGTTTTTAATTCACATAATTTTCACCACGAGGTACATGTACACAGTTGTTCATTGTATGCAACAGACCTTACACTTTTAAAGTCAATAATATGGATTTCCGTGGGGATCCGGGTTAGAAGAGGTCTCAGTACTCTTGCTTGTCGTAAGAGGCGACTAATGGCGCCTTTGGATGTGAGACCGCAAAATCGAGGCCCTGTGTCACAGCAGGTGTGGAACGAAAAAGACCCCTTACCAGATCGCAGCCCTAAATTTTCCATCCCTTCATTGGCAATGGTGACATCTCCATATGAATGATTTTTTTTTGGAGTGGGACGTTATACATGTACAATATACATCAACATTTGGTAAATTTGGCATCGTTATATCAGCGTGTGTGTGAAAAATGTTCGAGTGGGACGTTAAGCAATCTACATCTGATGGAATAGATAGGGCTGTCTATAAACAGCTGGTAAATTTGCCATCATTATATCAGCGTATGTGTGGTTGCCCTTTCCGCATTATATATTGCCACATGAGCTTTATTAATTAAGTTTCCTTGATGGAAGGTATGATTCAACGTAACTCTTACTTTGAAGACTAATGCTGAAACGAAAACATTTAATCCATTATCGCATGCTATGTTTCGCCATTTGCTCGCTTCTATTCTCTGAAACTCATGATCGAACTCTGACTTTTCAAATATCTAAAACTACTATAATTATGATTGAATAAGACATAAGGTCAGGCTTTCTTTGGTTGGTTAAGATCCTATCAGAAAGATCGTTCGGTCCTCTAATCATCTACAAGTCATGTGGATTTCATTTATTTCACTTAACCATTACTTAACAATAGTCATTTATGTTGATTTAAATCATTGAAATGTCAGCGGGGGGTGCTTGCTCCTCCGTGGCGCCTGATCCTGCTTTCGCTTTTTGTCCGGAGGGTCCGTGTTGCCCTGCACTGATTTTGTATATATCGTTTTTTCCTATGATTACGTTTGGCACATTGTTTACTTCGCCAATTATATCCAACAAACTAGAGATCAAAACAGAACTTTATTTACTTCCACAATCCTTCGAGGTAAAATAATTTTTTTTCAAAGTTTTCCAGCATCGGACCAAAAATAAATTGGAAATCCCCGAAGTAATATGATTGGTTAATATTTTTGGTCGTTCAAAGAAAAACCATTAAAGAAATCCTTTTCGTAACAAACCCGCCAATCAGATATCGTTTTGCAAGTTCTAGTAGCCGGTATTGATGTTTTTAAAATCATTCAATCATACGATTAAAGAATTATTGGTACTTTTAGAATCATACGATGATTTAGCTACCCTCGAAGTACAATACTCGCCCTCCGCACTCGGTGAGTATTACTCTCTTCGGGTAGCTAAAGCATAGCACTCGAAACTCCTCGCGTGACGCGTAATCTCGTACACTAACATCGGACGTGATCGGATGGTCACCATATTGGGTATTTAAATTCACGTGATCAAAACAAAAATGTTGCCTTTAAATCATCATAAACGGTTAGTTAGTTGCCAGAGGAATTACTTGCAAGCTGTCGCGCGGCGGAAAAGTTGTCTGTAGCCTCCGAACCTGGATGGAAAGGAGTAAACAAGTACTTTCCAGCGAAGAAAAACTCATGCACGGTGCATATCACTACTCCACTCACCTGGGGTATCCGGTAAAAGCCCCAGATCCTTTGCGTTCGTAAGAGCATCTAAGTAGCGTCATTCGATGACCGGAATAAACCGATCCCTCTGTCACAGCAGTTGCACGAAAAGATCCCTCCCTGCTCAAAGCCCGTATGCCACAAGCCAAATTTTACCCTTCACCTCAATTGACGTCTCCATTGAGTGAAATATCTCGAGTACGTAAAACAATAATATCAATCAATCACATCACTATCCGCTATCGTCTATTGAGCGCCCCTGCGCTTAGAAAAAAGCGCGTTATTAGGCTGTCGTTGTAAAAACGTATTTGTGTAAAATTATTGTAAACTATAAAATCTTATATTGAAACAACATTTTTAACTTTCATCCCAATCAAATAATGTTCAAAAATAATATGCCCCTTACCCATGAATAAAATCCATTAAACAGCACTACACGAACGGAGCAGCTTAAACAAAACATCAACTTTTCAATTTTAACACCGTGTATATTCCATACACTCGCGTAACTGTCATTTTCACTGTCTCACAGAGCGATCATTATGAATCCATTTGACAGAATTATTTCAAATTCATAAGAAAAAGAAAACATAACCCTTCCCAATTTGAAACAAAGGTCGTTAGTCCGTGTTTTTGAAGGAATAAATGTCAAA
This sequence comes from Ostrea lurida, assembly GCA_903981925.1. Taxonomy (NCBI): domain Eukaryota; kingdom Metazoa; phylum Mollusca; class Bivalvia; order Ostreida; family Ostreidae; genus Ostrea; species Ostrea lurida. The sequence continues at coordinate 28,858 of CAJDSM010022710.1, forward strand.
AATTAGAATGCATGCATTTCCTATTCTCTTATATAATACTATTATGTGCTCCTGCCATCTACAAAAACATCTACTCAACAACATAAACTTTAGAAGTTTCATCACGAAGCCAAAACAAATTTCATTCGCCAAACGTCAGTGTTTCAATAATAGATATGTGCTAATACTCCTTGATGGTGCAAATATTCCCTTGAAAATCAGCATACTTAATAGATAGATCTTGAACTTGCATGCATCTTAACATTTTACTCATTATAAATTCACTTTTCGCAATGTCAGTGGCGTGCACCACACATACTTCTTATACGTTTGATGGAAACACGTGCGTCTCAACATTGACACTAATAGGACAATACTGCTGCATGAAATCTAACAACGACATCCAATGAAATTGTTTATGTAGATACACATGAAAGCAATTATTAATAGATAACATCGTAATTTACCGAATAGGTTAGAAGTACAATCGCGATCCCCACTTTAAACCTGATAAATTAAGAGAGAGAGAACAGAGAAGAGAGAGAGAGAAGGAGACAGGAGAAGAATCATTAGTTATGTTGCATCTCAGTTTTAATTTCTTGTAATTTAGTTATTGCAGTCTGTTAAAAGCACTTCTGTAGCTTGTTGTATTTTAACTATGCATACGAACTTTAATAAATTTAAAGAAAGAGAGGAACGCATTATGTGTATAATACGCCAGAAAAAAATACTACCGTACTCTTGCTTTATAATCCCCGTTAATTTTCACTGAAAGTTTTTGCTAAAATTCTACACATTACTGCACAGCGCTTGTATCATCAAACGTTCAAGAAAAATATAATTAAAAAAAGTTAGCGTGCCTCTCATTGCTAAACTTTTTTGGTTCGTGACTTAAAAGTTCTGGGAAATACCAAATACCAATGAGGCGCGTTTAACCGTTAGCTATCGCGTACCGCCGAGACAACGGGCAAACTGAACTATGAACCAGTTATACAGCGGATTTAAACTGGCAACAAGCATTCCAGTTGAGAGTTCAATTGCAATATTATGGAGTAGTAAAATCTATAGATACAAAGAAGTGTTCCGTACATCGTATGTTTGTTGCGATAAATGGAAACAAAAGAAAATAATCTTGTATCTACCTACATTTTTATCCCAAAAAAGATCGAGACACTTTTTATTATATAGTATCATACTTTGGCAAAGTTTATTGAAACAAGCCCTTACATCTACTGATAAACTTGCAACTCACAATAAACATCGTCTTACTCTATGTCACAGTCCGAATACCCACAGTACTCGACCTGTTAATTCAGCAGAGCACAGATTTGCAAGCATGATAGTTTGAAGCTGACTCAGATATTCACTTTTATTTTGAAACTTCAATACAGTCAATTGTCAAATACTAAACTAGCGTAATATGTTTTACTTTTTTAAAAGTTCGAATTATATTTAATATATATATATAGATGATCTGTTAATAAACAACAATACTCTGAATACTCTAAGAGAAATAACCCTATTGAAATTTTTTTAGCATGATAGTGGTCGACCAGGTGTACAGCAGACAGCACGCGAAATGAGACGCAGTATTTATGGTTTCACGCCCGGATCGTATTCCTACACACAAATTTGGAAACAACAGATGAGACAAAAATCTATGGAAAACTTTACTCATTCTTTTAAAGGATGTATATTGGACACTGCTCGTTAAATGTTGCATCTTGAACATAGAGCACTTTCTATATCGAATATACTGAAAAACTATCACTATCATCGATCCAACATCGATATGGGATCGATATACCAAATCCATGATTATGAAATTTGAAATAATTACCTGAAGATTGCAAGAAAAATTAAAGCCCTCACTAAACGCAAGTTTATTTGAAAGGAGGGCACCTTATTCTTGGATGAGAAAAGGTCCCGCTGGCGCTATCAGGCTAGACGGCACTCAATAGACGAATACGTATTGGCAAATTTCAATGTTATAGCGAAAGATAATGGAACAATTTCCAATTACTGTTAAAACAGATTATTATATTGTTTACGTCCCCACCGAAACATTTCACTCATATGCAACTCACCACCGCCTGACAGGCTCAAATTTAGCCTACTGTCGCTCACCTTTGGCAGAGTATCTTTATCGTGCCACACCCTGCTTACACGGCCTCGTTTCGTCTCATCCGAATGACACCACATTCAGTCGCCTCTTACAACCAAGGGATGCTGAACTATTCTACCCGATCCCCACGGTCGGGTAAAGTAAATTAATCGAAATTCCAACAACCGTATATGATTAAGGGCGACCTTTTTCACTTTAAAAGGTCCTATTAGGTTTAAGTATTTCCATTTTGAATAGGTATTTTTATTCATCTAATTGGAAAAATCGTGAAATTCAAAGAAAATGGTTCATGTTTATTTCAGCTAACATGTAACATCGATCTTTTCACTAAATGTACTCAGATTTATCATTTAAACTCCATTCGGTCTGTTAGGTGTAATCAAAAACATAAGATAAAATCAATCATTACATGAAATAGAACATAATAAGTCTTCTTAAATAAAGATATAAAAAAAAATTAATCACTGAAGGAATTTAAATAAATCACCTTTCTGCACTAATAATGGAAAAACATATATCGAGTTCAAGTGAAAAAAGTGATGCATTTTCTTAAAAATTCATCTTAATTTCAAGTCTGTCTCAAAATTTAAAATAACTTAAAAATGGATTCGGCTAATTTTAAATATTGGCCATAAATTACTACTTTGCACAGAATTTTATAAAAAAATTGGACCTTTTGAAAGAAATATGTATCCTGTTGGAAACTACCCAACAAAAAATAAAAAAATTAAACTACATACTAACATATCTACTTGTTCATTATTTTATAAAAACTGAAATATACGAATCAGGTTAAAAATTAAAGGTAATGGAAATGAAATAAAATTGTTTAGAATCATCACTTGATTAATCAATCCTCCCCACAAAATATATATCCCACAAACCCTTTCAAAAATCTGAATTGAACAACAGTTTCCAACGACGGTCATTAAATGGTAAATGTTGCATCCATGGCAGTAATTAAACCATAATACTTATATAAGCTCCTCGCAGTTGTCTCAAAAGCTCAGCCTACAACATCCATTTAAACTTCTGCCCTTATATAAAATAATAAAATCAATTTTCTAAAAAACGCAGTAAATGTCTAAATTCATTTCATGTATTTCCATAAAAGAGAAAGTATGCAGACTCTCACCAGAGAATTTATACAATAAAATTTCTTTTGAAATAATTGAATAAAACGTGATTCTCCCTTAACTTCAATGAAACTTCAGATGGATATGAATCATGCAGATCAAACTTTGACCCTGTAAACCAAAATATATAATTACAAAAACACAATAAAATGCCACATTTCTGACACTGATTGGAAATACTCTAAATAATATCCTTATTATCTGCTATCAAGTCATTCAGACATCGTCCAGATGACTATGTAACAATTCACATTTTATGATAGATTTACACCCCTTAAAACTCCTATCATTCATGCACACCACTCATCGCTTACCTGCTCCATAGCAGTAAATCCTTTTCTTGAACATCTAGTATCAATTTTAAGACACTATTTCAAACTATATTCGGCCATTAATGCTTTATTTTTCGACGAATTTTCGCAGCGTTTTAATTTTGGGGAATAATTACCATGAGCTAAAACATCCCTTGATTTCTTTTAATTCAAATGCACCTCTGATTACAAAAATCAATTGTAAGTAGCTCATATCGGTGTAATCGTTATCACATAAAAACTTGCATCTCCAGAGTTACAACGTCTTTATGTATTCCATGAAACATGATGCAGTATACAGCACGTTGCTATGAAGACTGAATCCCCGTAGCAGAACCCAGACTGAACATTAATACGACATAAGCCAATAGTGTTTTATAACAATTGTTCGATATTTATACGCACATGACACCTACATCCTTCTTGATTTTTTTTTTTTTTTTGATAAATATCTTTTATCTAATCAAAACAAATAAGTGCTTCAATATGGCTGCTTATTAAAACTTACATGAAACTTAACATCCCATATAGTATAAACAAATATCATCAGTCTAGAAGTATATCATTGTTAATAAAAATGAAATAATTTACATTTTACCCGCAGCAATATACTTGACATAAACTATGCTAAAACTGACGAATAAAAAACCGAAGCTAGTGAAGTCTAAACTCTACAATCTTTACCTTTGAATCATTTACTACGGAATTTCTATCCTTTCTTGCTCTGAAAAACGCGATGGTTGTTTTACAAAAATATATAAAACAGCAAAAACAAAGCACCACCCAACTCAACATTGTAAACTTCAGAAAGGATTAAGACTGCAAGATAAGAACATTTACAGTAATCAGTACCTTAAGTTGTCTCGAGAATCTGATCCAGGAAAGCGAATACGGATCCTCAATTCGTTCAACTCTAAAACTAATAAGCCTCGAGTTTTTTCAAAAGCCCGAGCTACTCACTTGTGGTATTTGACATACATACGCAAGTCATTAAGCTTATGAATTGAATTCTATTGCAATGACAGCTTTGTTACAAATTTGCCGTATTGAATTGACTTCACCTATAAATGAAAAATAATGTATCAAACAAGAGGCAGACAGAGGAGCTTTAACCTTCATAATATCATTCATGCCAGAAATTATATAACCAAGTAAACCAAAACGTTTAGGAAAATACAACCATACTACGACCCATAACAGAATCTTGGGCCCCGTAAACGTAATGTATAAGAGAGGAGGTCAAATGAAACAGCAAAGCACGAACATTCACGATTCTTCTAAAGAATAACCTAACGCCCTACAAAGACCAAGCGGAAGAGATGGACTCAAACAAATCACATTTCATCTTTCTGAATTAAAACAGATATACTCAATGGAAGGCAAAGCAATACAATAATGTAATAACAGAAATGTAAAAAAGTACCTCATTAAAAAAAAAAAATAAAAAAAAAAAAAAAAAAAAAAAAAAAAAAAAAATCTTACAACAATGGGCTGATTTTTTTCAATTAAAGCCAATTAAATGTTAGATATACTTTCTATTACTCAAATCCTTCGCAATGCTTTTAGTCCCAAAATACGTCGGTCTGGTTGATAACGAAATTTTTGAAAGGTATTAGATTAAACTACATGAAGGAAATGAGAGATGAAGAAAAAACCATTGGTCCTGCTGTCATGGCTAAGTATTTAAACATACCTTTCACTAAAAGATCAAGACTGAAGTCTTCTCTTCAAGAAACCATTAACAACACAATCATATTACATAAAAAGAACAATTATTATTCAGGTCTGGCTACATGCAGATATAAACAAGGCAATGCCAACGAGCCCACACGCCCTCATTTCCCAACACATAGTAAAACCACTCTTACATTAACCCCATATAGCCATTTCCGGCTCAGTCATCACATTTTCATTGATAAACATTCTCATACTAATACAACAATTTCTTAGTAAATAAATCAATAACTCATATAATTAAGCGCAGTGAAAACTTTATGCCCGAGAATGTTTAAACAATTATGACATAGTCCTTGGTGCGTGGGCAACAATTCTGAACATTGTGTTAAACAAGATGGTCAGAAGATGACCCGTGTACACAACTATTACAAACGACACAAGGTACGGCGAGACCGCTATAATCCATTAAAAAGAACGTTTATTAACATAGAAAGAATGTACGCTTGTGACATATCAATATAAAACTAAAAGCGCATTAATATCCGATTTCAGGATTGTGTTACAAAATAAAAAAATAGAGTAAATTTTAAATAATTCACGTTTTAAAATCTTCATCATACAGTTTCAAGACGAGCCCTTAGGCGAAAAATTACCAAGCAAATATTTATACGAATACATGAGTGACTAATTTCTAAATGTTCTCGTATATTACGGTGCCAAATATTAAGGTTTTCGAGTAGGATCTCATAAGGTAAGAGCGGAGACGTTGTAACACAATCAGGTGGTCTGTGCAAAACAAATACACAATTCCGAATTCTGAAATAGATGAACAAAGGGTCTATACTCATTGCCTAATGCTTAAATCTCACATGGACTGTTGCAAAAATTTTGTAAATTCATCAATTTTACATGAACAACTTAAGTTAGGTTAATGAATAAATATCGCAATGTCTATTGTCAAAGTATATTGGAGAATAAAACTGTAAAATCATGCAATTAGACCGTTATTGATAATCCTTCGTCCACAAAATATAAATCTCTACCAAACTCTTTCAAATTTAGTACCGCAACTCTGTTCAAACAGGTATTTAATATCGATCAGTATCGCATTTATCTGGCATAATCATAGCTATCACCAATGAATCACATATAAACCGACATAAACATTAACTAGTTTACTCCGACGCTCTGAAATATTAGATTCATCTACACTCCGCAACACAAAGTATGTAAGATATGAATAAGTCTTGAGATCTATTATGCCAAAGTTTCAAGCGATATGGGAATTTCATACCCAAATGGAAAAGGTACAAGGTGTAAAATCGAAATATTTGGTTTTGAAACGTATCTCAGGTAAATTTGGTAGCCTGGGAACCTTTAAGGAACCAATTAGGGGAACAACTGCTCAAATAAACCACGTCCTCCACGCCACGGTACGGGGATTTATGTAAATTCAGTATACCAGATATATCGAAATGACTTATGTGATATGTAGACTATGTATGTAACAGACATAGCTATTTGTGTAAGGAAATATACAAGGTATTACTTAGACGAATTCCAGACTTATCTTAGCACCTAAGAAGAAAAAAGAAGGCCTGCAGTCAAATAATAATCTCCAGAAACAGTAAATACGGATTTATATACTTTAATGAATCTATATTCAACCAAATATTAAATATATTAAAGGATTAAACCATAGAGTATCTTACCTCATAATTTTATGATTATGAAAAAGTCTCGCAGTAATACATAAAATTACTGGTGTTCTGAGCTTGATCAGTTTATGCTAATATTTCATTTATCACTAATCATTTATACGTTAGAGTTTTGTATCTGCAATACTACAGCGACACTCTGTAATTTGATCCCTACTTTTACTAAAATCACTCAAATATTTTTTTTGATCCTTCTATCGTACCACAACTTAATTTCTGATGTAGAAATGGGAGATAATGAACTTCAATTGAAAAAACGTTAAGATCCGCCATGTGCCAAAAGAGCTAGAGTGGAAGTCTTAACAGGTAATTTTGTTAAAATTAGTAGTATGAAAGCCAAAATTTACTTTCATTATTCCCGTCAAGATTATATGGAATTACCCATTGAACGAAATAGAGACTGATTCTGGTTGAAGAACCACTTTTCCTACTTTTGCCGATAAAACAGTTCAAATGAAAAATGACATAGTCTCACAGTCTGTAATGGCACTTTGTTTTCTTGTTTTTTTCATTCTTTTTCTGATTTCTATATTATAATTGGCTGTGAGTACTCCATAATTGATCAAACTTTTGAAACACGGGTTAGTTAGATCAATGATGATCATAATTATTGAGTATGCTATTTCAAACTATCCTTGTTATGTCTAAAGCTATTGATTCTTCGATATTTTCAAAAATAAGAAGTTGTTACTTATATACGCTATCCTAACCACATTATCGCTTGACGATTCCGGCTCGACAAAATCTCTTGTAGTTTTTTCTAACATTTTCTTTAACAGTCTATTTAATCCATGGCCATAAGGTGCGCCGTTGGTAGCGCTACCTTGTATAACTCGAGCGAAAGTAGCGAAATAAAGCTTTTTCAATTAGGAAAATACGAACTCCACTGTTAATACTCTTGAATTAGATACAAACTTATTTACTTGACAATCCTAGATACAATAATAAGAAGTCTGCATATGTTTAAACTAGTCGGATAATTCCACAGGAGATAACCCTATAAGATATCAACATCTTCTTTATGTTGACCTCTATCCTCAACCAGAGATTATAATTATTTAATCTGAACCATAAACTCAAAACAATATGACAATATCGGTCTTAATTCTCAGCTTCTCCATCGTCAAACGTTAATTATTTATGTTAAAAATCCCTCACACATCTATAATAAAGATTTCTCTGAGATTATCATCCCAACTTAAGAACATCACGTAAAGCTCTGCGATATAGTAATACGGCTCATAGTGTGAATCAGACCAACACTTATCAAACATAATGATGGTCTACGGCCTCTTAAACACTCATTATAAAAGAAGTCATTACCGAAATATTCCTAAATAGCGAAGAGAACTGTTAGCATTGCCAATAATTACTGCCATTCAAACGGTCGTCTACGTGTATCCAGGACAACTGTGAACACGTTCATACGGTATGCATCATAATTGAGCCACGTATTACCACTTACATCTACATCATAACAAATGCTCATACGCATGACCGCGCAGACAAGCTTACTCCTCCTAGCACCTCACCCACCTCATCGATGTTATCAACCCGTAAATCCCACTCTTTTGTATTACTTCTTTCACTACGATGATTCTACACCGTTACTTTTGCATTCATCCTCCATCTTTTAATCGTTTTGTTGCACAGCTTTATACAGTAACTTCATATACATGTTTTAAGGAACTGAAACTATTATGAATATCAACCAAACATGTCGACTTCTTTTTGAAAAGAGCAGTAAAGGGGAGTGTTAAGGTATG
>CAJDSM010022712.1:0-18050 GCA_903981925.1 Ostrea lurida
CGAGTCAGGAATACAATTCAGCGTGTAAAGAGCACACTTATTTATGGACGACTTCTCCTCCCAAGTTTCTCCCCCCTTCATTAACTCTAAACAACAGATTTCACACTGCGTATGGTAAGGAGATTATACAGGGAATGACCCTCCACTTTTTGTTTTTTGTTTTGCTGACGGATCAGACAGTTATTTACGACAGGTCTTACTAGAACAACAAACAGAATCAACTTCCTTTTCCCCAGACTGAATCATAATAGATGAGGCTATAGCAATCAAGCCTATAGAAACGGGGAGCCGAGGGGCCCTCCCCAATATTTCCTCAGGGAGATAAGAGCCCTCCCTCATTCCTCAGTGATACAAGGGGCCCTTCGCTATTCCTCAGGGAGACGAGGGGCCCTCCCTCATTCCTCAGGGAGACAGGGGCCCTTCGCTATTCCTCAGGGAGAAAGGGCCCCCCCCATTCTTCAAGGGCCGGGGCCCTTCCCCATTCCTCATGGAGATGAGAGCCCTTCCCCATTCCTCAGGGAGATGAGGGGCCCTCCCTCATTCCTCAGGGAGATAAGGGACCCTCCCTCATTCCTCATCTGTACTTGTCTCCCCTTCTCCCCACATAGTACATACACTTTGAAATAATTAGCTTTATGTGGAGCTGCAATTATTTACATTCTGTTACATTTATTTTGTCTACATAATCAAGCACTTCCCGATTAATGAATGACCTGATCTGACTTGTAACTAGGAGAGGTACGAGCTACTGACATCACACACAGATTGTCATTTATAAGCCCCCCCTTCACCAGCCTCCCAGCTTCTGAAGGGTTACAGTTAATTTGTTTACACCTTCTGAAGTTCTTGCATTCAAAGAACTCTCCAAAAAATCTCACAGGACTGAAAATAAAGTGCATCTTAAGCTGTCGCTCTTCACACAAACTTCAGACAGGGGCTGTTCATCTGTTTTAAATTTTTTTGGGAAGCCATCATCAGAATTGCAACATCTGCAAAGTGTCCTCACAACCGAAAAAAAACCAAAACTTCCTTGAAAAAACCCTTTCATGGATCTCTCACACTATGCATATTAATGAGATAAAAATATTTTGTATCTCAAAGCGCAGATGAAACCGACTAATGGACGTGTACCAGAATGTCTCGGCTAATTACTTTGGACTGATCCCTGAGTCCTGAAGCTGACCAGAAAGGGGGAACGGAGGAATGCTGGGTAAAATCACATGACTTGTCATAACGCATGCATCACAACACAACAGAGAATGTCTGCTGTGACAGTGAGAGGGATAGGGAGAGAAGCTGACCACAAAACAACACAGATAGCTGTCAGGGCCAACCAGCTGTCAGGGCCAACCGAATGACTGGTCAAGCTATGACTAAGCTCTACCAGGGCCAACTAAATGACTGGTCAAGCTATGACTACCCTCTGTATCAGCAGACGTAGAAATATATCTCCATTAAAAATGATCAACAGCAAGAAACTACACAGCCTATTAAAGAATATCAAAGAGCATATCAACACTGGCTTCCAAAGCAGGCACTTAAAACGCTGCTATTTTTATTTTTTTTTCTGCAGCAGATTATTTTTTTACTGTAAGATGTGGATGAACTTCGCACAATCTATCAAGTTTTCAAAATAACACAAAGCTTTCTCAGATGAACAAAAGCGGAGGGTTCACTGGGTGTGAAATGTTTCCTTTTGCGGCTCATCATTAGGGGGAATTTGTGTGGTCATTGCCTGGGGATCTGCTATTTTCTTTCCTAACTTATGCATCAATCCTGGAATAAACTCCCTCTGAACTCCCTAAGACAGCTTGCTGATTCCCCTCTTGGAACACAATCTCCCCCAAACTGATATTCTGCATCCTTTCTGATTTATACAGCCAGAAATTTAGATCTCTAAGACATAAAGCTTCTTGATGCAGCTTTTCTCGTCTTGCAGGAAAAATATATCCAACTTATTGGTGGCGCAGAGCTGTGAAAACCGCCATATTGTTCATTGTTTATGAAATCCGGGGGAAAAAAGGTTATTCAATTCTTATTCCTCGCATGTAATTTGTCATTTATTTGTTCCACATTTGTGTATCCTGTGCAGTGTTATAACTTGAATGCCCAAGCTTTAAGTCTATGATCTCAGCTTTGAGAATCATGTTCTTTTTGATCTCAGTCTCACTCCATCAAAGCGAGTCCTCAAGACAAGCTTTGTCTTGATTACTGTTTCACCATTTGCAACGAGACATCACTATGAGTTCTCTCTTCATCTTAGTCTCAGTTTCAGTAAGAGTATGAAATGAGCTAACTCATCTCAGTCCTATGGTGCCGGTCGCTGTGCTTGGTGATGTGAGAGGATGAGATGAGATAACTCAGTCCTATGGTGCTGTGACCTGGCTGATGTAGAGTATGAGATGAGATAACTCAGTCCTATGCGTGCTGTGTCCTGGCTAATGTGAGAGTATGAGATGAGATAACTCAGTCCTATGGTACTTGCCCTCCTGGCTGATGTGAGAGTATGAGATGAGATAACTCAGTCCTATGGTGCTGTGCCCTCCTGGCTGATTGTAGAGAGTATGAGATGAGATAACTCAGTCCTATGGTGCTGTGCCCTGGCTGATGTGAGAGTATGATATGAGATAACTCAGTCCTATTGTGCTGAGTCCTGGCTGATGTGAGAGGATGAGATGAGATAACTCAGTCATATGGTGCTGTGCCCTGGCTGATGTGAGAGTATGATATGAGATAACTAGTCTATGGTGCTCTGTCCTGGTTGATGTGAGAGCATGAGATGAGATAACTCAGTCCTATGGTACTGTGCCCTCCTGGCTGAGTGAGAGTATGAGATGAGATAACTCAGTCCTATGGTACTGTGCCCTCCTGGCTGATGTGAGAGTATGAGATGAGATAACTCAGTCCTTATGGTGCTGTGCCCTCCTGGCTGATGTGAGAGTATGAGATGAGATAATCAGTTCTTTGTACTGTCCTCCTGCTTGATGTGAGATGTATGAGATGAGATAACTCAGTCCTATGGTACTGTGCCCTCCTGGCTGATGTTGAGAGTATGAGATGAGAAACTCATCCTATGGTGCTCTGCGTGCCCTCCTGGCTGATGTGAGAGTATGAGATGAGATAAACTCAGTCCTATGTTGCTGTGCCCTGGCTTGATGTGAAGAGTATGAGATGAGATAACTCAGTCTATGGTGCTGTGTTCTGGCTGAATGTGAGAGTATGAGATGATTTATAACTCAGTCCTATGGTGCTGGCCCTGGCTGATTTCTCTTTCCACTTCTTTTGGTTTTATTAATAAAGAATTAAAGTATATTTTTAGCAAAAATCTTACAGTCGAACCTCGTTATCTCGAACTCGATAGACCATGAAAAAAGTTCGAGATATCTGTGGATCGAGATATCGATGGTAAAAAATACACTAAAAAAAAATAAAGTGTTGGGACCTCAAATTCATTTGACATAACCATGGTATTCGAGATATCAGTGTTCGAGATATCGGTTCGAGATATCGAAGTTCAACTGTATAGTTTTTCTAGTTTGAATCCACAAAAGTGGGAAAGTGAGGCGAGGGGGGGGGGTGTCCTTATGAAGGGAAGCTGACATGAGGGTAGGGGAGTTTCTAAGTTCTGACTTACACTCCTATGGATCCTCTGGGAGTGAGGTGAGGGGGGGGTGTCCTTATGATGGGAAGCTGACATGAGGGTGGGGGGAGTTTCTAAGTTCTGACTTACACTCGGTGGTTCTCTGGAGTGAGTGAGGGGGATGAGGGGTGGGGTCCTTATGAAGGGAAGCTGACAGAGTGGGGGAGTTTCTAAGTTCTGACTTACACTCCGGTGGATCCTCTGGGAGTTGTCGATAATCGTGTTGAAGCGTCCGGCAGCACTTGATTTGCCGTAGATTTCGCTGAGTGTCTGATGTCCCGAGATTCTTTCTTCGGTGATGTCTAGCACCTGCTGCCATGTTGTGAATGTGGAAAATAAAGACCAGTTTCCCTTCTGTAATCAGATTACATACAGGCTGTAGTACTAATGTCTTTACACAAACAAGACGCCCAAGGACCACATCTCTCACCTGACAGCTTCTACCTTCCCCAAGTAAAAATCATCATCCAATGAGAGACCCTACAAATCATGGTGTGAAAAGGTTGAAATCTACTCATTCATATGAATCTGACATGTACTCTAAGGATTCATGTTAAAATGATTTTCGAAAATTTTGTCCATATGTTCCTTACGACATCATTGCACCTCTGTCCCCTGGCTATACACCTGAATGAGAGTCTATCATATTTACAATTAGTTCTGACACCCCCCACCCCACCCCAACACTACCCTGAATCTTTTAAGGGAGATGTAGACAGCCCCCCGGCCCCGCTCTTGTAATTGAGGCCCCTAATATCATATCCTTTCAGCAGTCACTAAGTAACATAACAAAACAACAGATTTAGGAGGCGACTGAATTAAAACTGAATGTGTTGCGATAGTCAATATCTGTCAATATTTGTAAAAGGAGAGAGTGTGTGATTACCATTGTAAAGGGCTACTAAGTTTAGAAGTCGGGCAAGCAAAAACCAATGCAATGAGGCCAACAGTCAGTTCAGTGACAAAATGGAGATGAAGCATTGACGTTTACGAACGTCCGGGTTTTTCAATCGCTGTTTGCTCGGTCCTCAATTCTGTATTATTCAATAATAGGATTTTGATCAGTGTTCATTATCTATACCTTTTTCATTCCCGGAACAATTACAAACAGGAAATACTAGCTAGACAATTAAAGTGCACAATACCACATCTAAATAATGACTGTATTTTGTGTACTTTGATGAAGAGAAAAGTCTCATGCGTTTCAAGTACTGTACAAAGTATCAAAATATAATTGCGAAATCCAAAGGTGCAGAGGAAAATCTAAGACTTTCTTGAAGTCGAAGTTTGTTCATATTGACTAATTGACTTAATCTTTATGAATACTCTGTTCTTGGCTAAATGGAGAAAAAATAGATTGGCTTAATGGTGTTCGAAAATAATTATTTTGAGCTCTACAACACTCAAATATATTCTTGAGAAATGTACAGATGAACACTTGTCTCCAATGGTCAGATCTTCAAGGATACAAGTGGAGCATATACTTTGCGTTGGTCACCAAACATTTTTGGTACAAAGAAAACAGCATGTCTTGACTCTACAGAGATAAATAAATAGAAATATGAAAGAATCATCATTACCATTAAAACGTTATCATGGCGGGGTGAAGAATTGAATTTGTTCTCTGCGGACGCAACTGACGATGACGATAGACCAAAACACTATATCTTCTGTCCGAATCTCCTCAATTTTCGGTGACGTAAAGAGGAACCCCACCGAGTCACTAAGATTTATACTTCCATTCACATTCATTGCTTTTTGATGATGATGGCTCTGACTATTCATTAGTATTTTATGCTGAGTGATCCTCGTGATGAAGATTGGCAGAGTGCCCCGAAGTCTAGGGAATACAATTCAGCGTTAAAAGGCAGCACATTCTATTTTTATGGACGACTTCTCCTCCTCCCTCAATGTCTTACTCCTCTCCTCTCATTATCAAACTAACAACAGATTTCACACTGGACGTATGGTAAGGAGATTATACAGGGAATGATCCTCTCACTTTTTGTTTTTTATTTTTGCTGACCGGATACAGAAGATTATTTAACGACAGGTCTTACTAAGAACACAAAACAAGAATCAACTTCCTTTTTCACCCAATTGAATCATATAGATGAGGCTTCAATGCATCAAGCCTATATGAAACGGGAGGAGGCCCCCATGCCGAGGGGCCCTTCCCCAATTCAGAGGAGGCCTCTCTTGCCTCAGGTCGGGCCCACGGTGATCCTCAGGGAAGAGGTAGAGCCCTCCCATCATTCCTCAGGTGAGAAAGGGGCCCTTCGCTTATTCTCTCTAGGGAGAAGAAGGGGCCCCCCCTCAGATATCTTCAAGGGCCGAAGGGGCCCTTCGCTTAATACTTGACCTGTCCCGTTCCAGTGGTATACTAAGGGCCTCTCTCCCCATTTTCCCAACGGATGCCGAGTCGGTGCTTCCCATTTCCTCTATGGGCCAGATGAGAGGCCTTCCCATGTGTTCCTGCAGGGAGAAATGAGCGCGGCCCTCCCTCATTATAAGATATTAGGCGAGAACGCAAGTTTATTAAGGGTACCCTCCCTCATCCTTGTACTCCTACGTATTTCCAACTCTGTAATTTTGCTTGTCTCTCCCTTCTCCTCCCTTCGACGAGTACCAATATGACGTTTACAAAGCACTTTGAATATTCAGACATTCCAGCTCTTTTATGGTGGATTGCAATGCGCAGGTGTGAAGCTTTTACATATTCATTTTTTCTGTCAGGACAGCTTTATACAAGTCTGTATCGTACCGCACCATGGGAGAAGTGAGCTAGTTGGGCTTTATGTTGGATACATGCATCCTCTGTTATCATAAAGATCATTCTGGTGATTGATTTTCGCCAGAATCTATCATTCTTCAACAACACTGAAAAGATTACCTTTTGCTTGTTTAGGCGATAATCTGGATAGCTATAATGCCAGAGCCTGCCGTTTATGTGCACATCTACTATGCCCAACTTAATCTTGGTTTTCATCAGATCTCACTGAGGAGAGAGACATCATCTGAGATGAATAAATCAGAGAAGAAAGGCAAGTTTCCCCGCATTTTCCTTTAATGGGCCTCTCAAAACTCACATCTGTGTACTGACATCTCGCATGTCCACAGCTCGCGTATCTCGAGCCGTTTGACTGTCCAGATTTTTTGATATGCACTACATTCGAATAGGGAAAATCCATTCGTCCACCAGCGCATGTAGCTCCATCATGTATGCGCATGCTGGTAACTCTAGAGCTGCGGATAGATAATCCATTCTACGAGAGCACCGTAATCCATGATTGTTCTTCGATGGTCCAGTGGCTGCATTGCACTTTCTGAGAGACCCGGAAGTATTTCTCTGAAGTAGGGAAGCATCCTAGTCGTTCTCATTCAGTAGTCCATATGTTATTATATGTCATCTCTAATGTTGAGGTAAACACTTTAGAGCCGAAATACCATTTTTGCTCTATGTCTTTGTTCCTAGTGTGCTCTGACCTTTTTTGAACTTTTGACCCAAAGATCCGTATTAGGGGAACATCTTCATCCCATACAAGTAGTTCCAGTATGTATGCAAATAATTGGAGGTGAATCTACGGTGATAAGGGTATACATCCTTTTTAGAGCCGGAGACCATTTTTTGCTGCACTATTCAATGGTCCAAGAATGCGTCTGGCCTTTGCACCTTTAATAATAGACACCCAATATACATCGATAGGAGACATCCCTTCGTCCCATGGGGATGAATAATACAAGTGCCCATCATATTTGGTGCTTTAGTATATGGTGACCTGTCTCACGGTGTTAAAGGCATACACACAACTTTTTCAAGAAGGACCGTACAGGGGCAAAACAATTGCGTCGTTTACCGACAGTGACGGACACCGATTCCAGTAATACCCCCCCCCCCAACTTGTGCGGGGTCAATAATGCAAATACGTGATTGTAATGTACCTTACGGCAGCAACACAAGAATACGTTGTTGATTCATTGACGTAAACCCCGTCTTAAAGTCGAGTTTGACAGACAGAGAGTGGTGGTAGTTCACTGCTTCTCTGGCGATTCTGTGACATCTTTGCTTTTATTAAAGTAAGTTTTCTTCCCTTTAACATTGTTCATTTGTGTTCGTACCCCATTTTATAAATTTCTTCCAATAAGAATTTTGGGATAGCCACACTCATGTAATTTGTCTCTATAGGATTATCTTTCTAACTTGATATTCATGAAGTGTCGCTTATTCTCCCCGACCATACAGAAAACCTCTGATCGCGTGGAGCTGATAATCATATAAATGATGAGGAATAGACCGACGCACAGAGCAATAGCGATTCTCGCCTGTGTGCCTGTCCCAATCCTAAAACTATGACTTTTTTCATGGTGGTTGTCAATTTTTTGCCGTCAAATCATCATTTAATTTTTTTCGCAACTTTATTCGTTCACGACCACTAAATGTTTATGATTTTACAACTGTCTATACAGTTATGGAACAAGATTTTATTTGCTTCTGTTAAGGGCATGACACATTTGACCAGGGGTCGGGGTCAATCGCAAATCTTCATCGGGCCTAATTCTACTTAGGCATGAGCTCGGAATACAGTAGTGGTTTTATTTCCCGCAGCTCTAGCCGGAAAGGCAAGAAGGACAGGCTTGCCCGATTTTAATGGGGATCGGGGGAGCCTCCAGTCCATACCTAGTAATTTGAATGACATTTCTGATGAAACTCGAGGAGTCGGGTTCAGTCCAAGACATTCTAGTCTATGTTTCTGTTGCGGTAAGATCCATTTGCAACTGTCAGCAACACAGGAATATTGATCGCATCGGTGTCGCCCTTTCTCTGTGTCTATCGATTAGCTACTTTTTTTGTGATATAACTGATTCCCTTGATCTTGTCTAAGCCATTCCTTGTTAAGAACTACACTTTGTTCAATTTCGATCGTTACAGACGTAAAAACATAAGCATGTAAATATAGGGTGACACCGACAATACACTGTCTAATAAATTGTATAATTTGAACTTGGAGTCATTCTATAATTTATTTTGACCGATCTGAAGCAAAATCTTATGTTGTCACACCAGGAACTAGCCTACTTGTCCTATGCACTTATTTTCTCCGCTAAAAGATTGCACTCCTACGGACCTTAATTATTATTGGTGTGATCAGATCACATGACATAACATAAATTGAGTAGGTGAGGAATCGAGCCTGCGCATTTTTGTCTGCATTGGTTAGGGACATACCACTCCCCCTAAAAGTTTGGGTCTAACTGAAGTCGAGAAGCTATAGACTATGAGGACCTACCTGAAGATGAACATTGGTGAATAATCAGACTCGATAATAGGCTTGGTTGAACACAAGACCTTCTGATGGAACACGTAAATTTAAAATTCTGGAAACGCAGTTCTCACGTCAGTAATATCAACAAAATTCATAAAAATTAGACATGCACTTATTACATTAAAATGCACAACCAATCGGAAATACTTTCAGCAGGCACTGAAGTCGATCGCAACTCTACTCCGCCCCCAAATAGAAAATAACAAAAGAGGAACAAACAACAAAATAACGCGAAAAAGACTCGAAAGTATACCCAGATGTAGTAAACGAAAAAATTTAGACTGTGCAAATAGTCCATAGTAGATGTCCCTATGATCGGACAAATCCTTCGAAAGTCGTTCTGCACAATCAGTAGTTTTCTCACTATTCACCTAATGTCCATTAGCATGGCACCTTGTAGAATCTTTGTTTAAATACTCTCACAAGTGGTCATCTTAAACGCTTGCAATCGAATAAAGTGACTATGCTTAAACAAATTGATAGATCGAAAATGGTCGGCGGGGGAAATCGCATATCTCTGTAAAATATTCTAGTCGGTTTCAAAATTTCGGTCTTTCCGCTTGTTTTGTCTATTTGTTTACTGAGTACCAGATTGTATTATGTATAAGAGGGGGAGGGGGTAGGGAGTTTGTTACATAAAATCCACACTTCAGTTGCCTGTGGCTATTTTATCTCGGAGTAGGGTAACACATAAAATTTCTAATGATTATCTTCGACGACACCCCATTGTATCGAACTCAATTATTATAAGATAGCACTTTATTTAAAAAGACAGTATTTTTATAATCAAATGTACCGCTCAATAGTACTGTTTGTTTAGCCGACAACATTCCACGTGGCACCGGTATTGCATCAGGTCGAAAATTCAAATAAGGGACGTACAGGGGAGGTAGCGGCACTTGTTCAATAAACACTAGACTATTCTTATTTGACGTCCCCCATTCCTTATTTTCTTTTTCTGTTATTTCGTTGGCATTTATCTATCATTTTTAAATTTTATTTGTCCTGCCAGCAGCCGGAATTCTTCGATTCGGGGGCATTATAGTTTTTTGGTCTATCCGTTTGGTTCTGTTTTGTATACCACATATAAAATCTCTTTAAACATGTGGCATTAATACTTTTGATATGTGCAAGTGATTGGTACTTTCATCTATTATCACATGGTGTGTTCCTTAATGACATGAAGTCCCTGTTCGCTACTGGGTACCAAGAAATTTTTACCTCCTGACTCTTGACTGTGAAGCTGTACCACATACTATTTCAAAAACTCTTATAATCACAATTGGCCAAACTTTTGAATGGTCAAGTGACCTACAGAAACTATTCATAATCATAAGCCAGTTGTTTTGTTCCTCCTCAGTGTGGCAATGAACACAAGCATGCCCCATGGTCGTATGCTATCCCACTGGGTAAATTGTTGACTCTGACTGACCTGACGTTGAACCTACTTTATCTTCAAAATCTCTTTATTTTTTTCATGTGACTTTTCATCACGACTACTAATATCAGCCTGTTTACGGCAGTGGATGGAATCCGGAGGGCAATTTGGTAATTTCACAAACACATCTTTGTTGTTGAGTGGATGGTCACAAACATGTCACTTGTTTAAGAGAACGTACTGTGTTTCGCCGTTGTTTTGATCCATTCTATGAATGCGCAACTTGGTGCCAGGACAATAATTTCCTCGTTTCGACGTCCAACACCCTGTAATTGGATAGAATGATGGCGCGAATTTTTATGGAATCGTGGTTATATTCGTCTAAATTTTGTATTTTATTCCCCTTTATGACACCGTATCTTTCAAGATATATGACATATACTCATTCTCAAGTTAGATCTAAAAGACTGAAGGCTATAATTAATAAATAATTTGCTTCTCCTGGATAACGTTGTTGATAATACTCCATTTTTCCAAACACGCAATTGACACTGGCTGAGATTCTATGTAAAAAGGCTAAACATGTAGTTCTTCGTGAATTTGCTGTATAAAAATGATTTTCCAGTATCTTTAGCTCAATAATCTGAATATTATTTATTCGGTATTTTCAATCATACACAACTTTCTAAGGGATAATCTGAATTAAAACAAGAGTTATTAAATTCTAATCGTGCCCTAATTTATGGAAAATTCGACTAAAGATAATACATCGCTATACACTTTTTTAGTTTCTATCTAATGTATTTAATTCATATATCAAACTTGCTCAAAAAGAGGTAATCTATATCCTGTACTCTATGAAACGCTCTTTTGTATGCCGTTTATTGTAGTTAAAAGACTTGATTCATTAAAGTAAATGGTCTGATTTATGGTGGTTATTCTTAGTGGCCTCGTCGTGTTGTATGCAAAGCACGCTTAGTGCCGCCAATCACATCTCCTCTGACTATGATATTACAGTACTGTATCTAGCAAGAAAATATTCATAATTAGCATAACACGCTATGCCAAACTATTAAAATTAAAGGACACCTACAGGAGCGTGCCATCCTGGAGTTGCCTCGCTACTTGCGATGTAATGTAAATATTTTGAACATACCTGAATTGACCAGACAAGTACTACTACTCACTTTATTGTACAACGGTGTGACGATCTTTATCTAGTTCTCCATTGTTTCGTCACTCCCATATATTGAATATGTAGCAATATTTCCATCATCCGCGACTCATAGGGTGTGTATGTCTCTCACTCATTCGATCGCAAAGAGCTTTGTTCTGCGTATGATCAAAGTTTAATGAAATCGAGGCGAGCTTAATCTTTACAGACAAGATTGGTTTGTTGCAGTGTGGTTTTCAACAAGTCACTAGTTGGTCTAAAAGGCTCACGCATCGTTCGGTAAATGTTATCACTTCTAATGGTCCGTTAATAGACAAATTTATAGTTGTTTTGTACCAATAACGACACTGCTTCAATTGAGTCAATGCTGGTCTTGATTCGCGTATGTATAATCCATTATCTAGGACCAGTTAGCACACACGGCATTTGAACCTACACGAATTGTTTTTCGTTTTGACCCCTGGTTGTATCCAAGACTTGATGGGTGCCGCTGTCTTACGTAACTTGATGCCCAAGTAAGTTCTATTGATTGCAGGTGTGACTCGGTCTCGAAGAATCAGGGATCCACTTTAGGCCTTCATATGGTGTTTTGCACCACTCTGAAGTCTTTCACCATACCATCAGCTGTGTGTCCAGCTCCATGGGAACACGAGGCTGTCTTGTCCGCACTACACATCCTTATGTTATTTTTGTATTCTTTTATGGATTACAGAGTAGATTGATCCACCTGCTTCGTTTATCCATCCAAGCGAGTTCTTTGCTCTCTTAAATGTAACAAGACAATAGCATATTAATTGATATTACCTGTGATGTCAACTTACTGATTCTATCATCACACATATTCATATAAAGCCAACGAGACACTCACTGACTTAAGTATCACTGTGCACAATTTCTGTTGCACTCAGTGTAATACCTCGCTCATTTTATGCAGAGAAAGAATAATTCAATAAAAATGGATGTGCGCTCTCAGTAATTCCGAGTGTATAAGCACTTTATAACACATGCTCCACTGGGAATCCGAGTTATGTAAAAGAGGAGCTTTAGATTTTATAAAAGGGGACATGTGACAGAGTAACTCATTCTCTAGTCCTTATTGCGAATTTGACATATGTTGCAATTTTAATCTGCCCCTGAGATATTTGTATTGAGGTTAGTACGAAAATGCTGATGGAATCGAGAGTTAATGTATATCAACATCGAGTGCAGCATCCAAATTGATTGGAGACTCTCTCATTTGGCTGTTGACTGTGAGCTTTTTAAAGTGAGCTATAGACTGAAGAGTATACAGATGAGATAATCAGTCCTATGGTGCTGTGTCCCCTGGCTAATGTGGAGAATGAGATGAATTAATCAAAGGTTTCCCATGGTACTGTGCCCCTCTGGCGCATGCTGAGAGTGAGATAGAAACCAGTCCTATGGTGCTGTCCCTCCACTGGTGAGGAGCGATGAATGAATTACTCGTCTATGGTGCTGTGCCCTGGCTGATGTGGAGTAGATATAGATAACTCAGTCCCTAATGTGCTGAGTCCTTGGCTCGGATTGAGAGGTGCGATGAGATAATCAGTCCATATGGTGGTGCCCTGGCTGATGTGAGAGTAATGATATGAGATAACTTGAGTCCTATGGTGCTCTGTCCTGGCTGAGTGAAGAGCATGAGATGAGCATAACCAGTCCTATGGTACGCTGTGCTCCTGGCTGATGTGGAGTATGAGATGAGATAATCAGTCCTATTGGTACTCTCACATTCTTCGCTACAGTACATAATGTAGTACCTCCTTAGAGACATGCAAAGGCTTCTTTGAGTCCATTGTGAGTTTATGTATTAATCGAGCATATATTGAAGATGATAGATTTAATAACTCGTTATGGTCCTGTCGCTGTCTGTTTAAAAAGCAATTTTTCTGGGAAACGGTCATTCTGGCTCTGATACAATTGTCGACAGTAGTTACTGGTGTATGTTATTCACCATACTCATTTTGATTTTAAAGGCATTGGTAGTAGATTTTAATGTATACGCAACTAGCTTTACCTATGGTACTGTGGCTCAAACACCAAACCCATCGCGGCCTGATGTGAAGAGTCAAACCTTGTGTTTAAACGATAATACGAAAGAAATTTGACTAGCAGTACCTATGGGTGCCCTCTATCCAGTGGCCCTAAAATTCGTCCTCGTTTGTTTGGTCTCGTAGAAGAAATGTGGCAACTGTCTAGTTTGACTACATGAGATGGAAGGATCAAGACATTTTAGGATCTGTTATACATCAATACAGTGTCTACTTTTGTAAAGATAGCAATGAGGCTTGTTTGCCCTTTTGTCTAGTACAACTGGTCTAAGTTTTGGTAATCTGGGAAAAATTGTACTTGTAAGAGTGATTGGCTGCCAGTAATCTGCACGTCTCTTAGATTCGGTTGCTGTGTTCCTAGGATACTGCCATAGGCTACTGTGGGAGAAAAGCTATCGTTCCTATAGTAAGACTAGATGTTGTATATCCAGAGTTAAATCTCATAGTTTCTTTTGCACCGATTAGTGTGGTAGGTGTTACTGTATGATGTGAACGAGTATAGATGATAATAACTTCAAGGTCCTAGTGTGCAGATATCGCATCTTGTGCTTCTATTTGCTCTGGCTTTCGATCTGGAGCCGGTTGGCCCACATTTGTTCTTGAAAGGCATCGCAGAGTGATTTGACCTGAATCTACCCATCATCTCAACATTAGTTAGTTATTTTCTAGTAGCAAAATACACTGTACATGTCGATACGGCTCTGAGTTCTCTCATCGACATGTACCTTTACTTTTGCTGGGTCGATAGGACGCGAGTATTTCTCTCAGAAAAAAGTTCCGGTATTTTTATCCCTGTTGGGATTTTCGTCAAATTTATATCGATGGTAAAACTTGAATATGGACTTAAAAAAAATATAAGATGGTTGCATACGTGGGAACTGAAAAGTACTGTGACAGTCAGTGCTGCTCTAAACTGTTGGTTTTATAGCGTGTACTGACATTGAACCAAATATTGTCATATACTGCTCACGATTCCCCCAGAAATTCTAAACTTGTGCACAGACGTGAGTTTTTAATGCATTAAAGTCGCGATGAAGTAAATTCGTCGAGATGATCAGTGTTCTGAAGATATTACAAGTTAGTGATCGAGGACGATGGATTACCTGAAAGGTCTCCCATCATTGGGTATCCCGCGTAACTTGTTTTCTATTGAAATCCCACAAAATCCTGTAAAGGTGAGAAGCGAGGGTCGAGAGGAGTGCGGGTCGGGTGTCTCTGTGATCGACTGAGTCAAGTTCGATGCGGGTAAAGAGCTGGGTTCAACTCTTGCAGGAAGATATCGTGTTCCGGCTTACAAGTATTCCAAAAGAGTGGTGAGATGTTCTTATTACTAAAGATGACTCTATCATGAGGTTACCCACAGCTTTCCTATGTGTGCATCCCCTTGGCTTGAGGAGAGAGAAGTCTGTTCAAGTCAATCAGGGGGGGGGGAAGAGGTGTTTTTTCCTTATGATAGGAGAATTGAAATAAGCAGTCAAGAACGCTGAACATGAGGGATGGTGGTGGATCTTTTTCTCTCTCTTCTCTCTCACCGACTACTTTATACAACCAGTTCCTCGTGTTATACTGTAATTTAAACTCTAGGCTTATCTTTTCGCATGATTGATAGATCTGCTTTTTGTAACAAACGGCACCCCGAAAGTACAGTTTCTGGTCTTTGGGGGAACCAGATACATATTTTGTCTGAACCCATCTGCACGGTAGGAGTCCTCCCTAGGGACAATGGTTACTCTGGAAAAGGGTAGATATTGCTAGGGGAAAGGGTGAGACGTGGTTGGGTGTGCGTTCCTTCTGATAGGGGGAAGTCCTGCACATCTGAGCTTAATAGGAATAGTTAGTCGGGGATGTTATTGTAGTCTTTGGAGATCCTACTAAATAGTCTTCTGTACTTCACCAAACAAAGACTTCTACTTGAGTTGGTCACTTACCTCCTGTCGGGAGGGTCATGTCGATGACCTTCGATATTGTGGCTTCCCGTAGTATGAGCAACTTTGTCGTTATCTGCATTCATACGAAGCCACGATCTGAAATGTGCCGTAGATTTTGTTAAAAAAGAACCTGTTATGCAGTGTCTGCGGGTGGTATACACCAACAGAAAAAACTGTCGTGGTTCCTATGAACACCTTCTACATATAGGTATATAGACGCATGTCTTATCTCTAATAGGTGATTGTAACTCAATGCACATCCACTTTCGGCTGCCACCTAGATTTTATGTCCATGAATTGGTGGAAAGATAAGATATAACAGTTCGTCTTCCCGTACGTTAATCATCGAAATAAAGGAACAATCCCAAGCAAACTCATGTGACAGAACATCTTGACTCTACGCTAAATTAGTACTTATAATGTGTGGACTATATTTGTACACACATACAAGTAAGAGGCTACTGACTATAACTTGGACAGACTGCGCACCATAACTTTCCTCTAACCCTGACAGCTTCTATCCCTTTATTGACACGCCAAAGTAAAAAATCAATCGTGAATGTTCACACTTATGATGAGAGACTTGTGCACTATCCGTACAACATATTTCTACCGGTTCTAGTGATGTAGAGGTTAATTGGAAATCCCATTAACTCACAGTTTACATTCACACGAAATCTGCGTTCAATTGGTTTAGTGTTCTCGCTCTATGGTAGACTTTCGCTCATACGATAAGGGCAGATTGACTATGCATTATGAATGTGGATTTTTAAATAAAGATGTGGGAGGTTCCAAAGAAACATTTACTAGACAAAAAGTGTTCTGCCATGTTGTAATGTGTTTATGATCCTTACGAACGACTCGAATCTGCCATCAGTTCGAAAGCAGTCATCATCTTGTCTCCCCGGTGCGCATAATTCTACGCGTACGCTATAAGGGCCTTGGTTGCGATTCAGAATCAAATGAGACAGCTACTGTATCATACTATTTGTATACCTGTGATTTAAGTTCTTAACCATCAGACCCCCACCCCCCTTTCTGATGGTTACGAGACCGACTGTCATTCTTCCACACTCTAAGATTTGACTGACGGGTAAACCCCCCGTACATCTACGTTTACTGTTTCATAACTATGGGCATACGGCGGGTGTGACCGAAGCAGAGAATGCTTATCCTCATGGCACCTATCTTGCTTCCGCTTTTTTGTCCGAGGTTCTCGTGTTGCCCTAGGCCTCGAATTTTGCTGAATACTGTTGTTTTTTAAGGGAGTTGAGGATCTTAATGGACATGACCGCCCGGGCCCCACGGCCGTTTCTTTTTTGTAATTTCGGCCCATCAAAGTATCCCTAAAATATTTCATATGTTTCTCGTTTCTAGCGAGTCACTCATAAGTTAAAACTAACATAATAACTACAACAGATTTAGCGAGGCGCTGAATTATAAACTGATGTGTTGCGGTAATGTCCAATATCTGTCAATATCTATGCGATGATCAATAATAATTAGCTCTCTCGAACTAAAGAAGAGAAGGAGAAGAGCATTTGTGTGATTAGAAATTCCTAAAGTTGTTGTGATAAGGGCTACTAAGCAATAATTAATGCAGGACCATGTCTCGGGCAGCGAAAACACCATGCATGAGTGCCTAAACAGATACAATTCAGACTATGGATTAAATAAGTGGATGGATTGATTTTAACGGCTTTAGTGCAGCACAAACTTGAACTGGGTAAATATAATTTAGAATCGGTTCCGTGTGTTTTTTACATTTCTGTTGCGCATATTGCAGCTAGTTATTGTCTCGCTCTCTTGACCAAAAATCTGTAATATTTGGAGTTACAAAATAAACATAGGATTTGAGCAGTGCTCATTATCTTCTAGTAAGACCTTTTTGGTGGTTATCAACATTTTTCACCCCACAAAAATGATACATTACGAAGAGCGAAATACAATGCTTAAGAACAAATTAACTTGTGCACACTACCACATATCACATCTATATAATGCTTGTATGTTGTGTTATTAGAAACGTGAACTTGCTGAATGAGAAAATGAGTCTCCACCATAGTCACTGTTCAAGAGCTTGTTAGCAAAAGCATTTATGTAATAAAATCATGTTGCAAAGAATTAGCAGTATCCCCAAGGCTGCGGTCCATAGAAGGAATAATCACGTTTCTATAGATATAATTTCACATGATCAAGCGTTTCAGATAAGTTTGTGGTCTTCATGTATTTGACTCATTGAAGCTCTAATAAAGTCTGTTGTATTGATATGATAGTTGCCCACAAGTTCTCGACTTTACTCTAAATTGATTTACCTAAATGGAGAAAAAATAAGATTGGCTTAGATCTGGTGTCTCCGATAAATATATTAAGTTACTTTTAATGGGACGATGTACTTCTAATCACGACTAACTATGTGTACACTGCAGTTAAATTATTAAAATGTTAGTCAGTGGTGTGAGTCAAGCTCTTTGCAGATTTTCGTTAAGTACTTATACCAAATATCTCTCAGTTTTCCGCCCTGTCCCCCAGCTTCTCGT
>CAJDSM010022715.1:7261-20543 GCA_903981925.1 Ostrea lurida
AAGTTATTACTATAAGGGCACCTACTACCTAGGTATATTGCAGGACCCTAAATTACTGCAATTTCACTTTACGATTTTCATAGCCCTACCCTAGACATGAACTTCCTGACCTAGTCATAGCCTACCCTACATGAACTCCTGGACCATGTAGTCATAGCCCTACCCTAGATAACTCCTGACCATTAGTCATAGCCCACCCTAGAACTCCTGACCATTAGTCATAGCCCTACCCATAGAATCCTTGACCATTAGTCCATGAATTTTCACACGTTTGGTATTGGCCTCTATCTTCATGTTATATAACATTGAAGCCTAAATTTAAATTAAATCAAGCCTTGCAGTAAAAATCACTACCTCAATCATGCAGTAATTGTCAAAAATTCCCAAAAAATGGAGGCAAGTTCTCAAGGAGTACATGATTAAAACTTTATTTGATCTTATAGATATGGCGCATTTTGGTAAAATTATTGAAATCAAATTCTGGACAATATTACTACCATCCACTGCTTGATATCCAATGTCCTTGTTTTTTTCTATCTGACAATATTATAGTGCATTGTAATAAGTATGTGTGTTATGGGGTCCCACTCATATATGAAATCCACAATCATCAGACATTTTTTAACATACACTTGTGATTTGATCAGACTATAACGACCAAGCTCAATTAATTCTACGCGAAAGAAATGTTCAATACATTAATTATTTAAAAACAATCAAACAGACTAGAAATGTTCTCACTGTTTACCATTGCAGACACCATGTATACAAACTGATGCAGCAATCACACATCTTCTGTTGGACAACACGTACAGCATACAGAAAGCAGCATAATCTGTAGCTTTTGAATCTTATTACACTGTGATTTTTTTAAAGATTATTAACTTTGCTTCAGATAGACTTTCAGCCATTTTTTAAAAATATATTAGTAGTATGCTGACTGCATATTTTTTTTTTTTTTTTTTGCAGAATATTGTATAGGGTTAATAACTCAATTTATCACTACCTCTACCACCAATCGAATCTTATTGCTAATTTAATCCTATTACATGTATGTACATGTAAATAAAAAAAAATCATGATAATCTGCAGTTTGAATTTTCTACATTCATTATTACTTTAATGTGATCCATTAGGATGAAAAGTCTTAATCATCCAGAAATTTGTGTATATTAATCTCCACTAATGTATGGACTCGGCTCCGTATTTTTTATTTATTTTATTTTTTATTATTCAAAGTGACAGGCTTATTGCAATTCTGATACTTGTACCCCCCAAAAAAATACTTTGAATCAAACTCTAGCAAGTTAAAACATTAATTTTGCACTGAAAAAATAAAAAAGATTCATTATGTTTAGAAAAAATTTCTTTCAGAAAAGATCTGTTTGGACCCTTCCTTGCATTAGAAGAATGTGACACCTAAGGTGACCCTGATTTAAAATATAATATTTCTGATTAATCCTGCTATTAGATATTGTTTATTTGTGTTCATACAAGGAACTCATAATTTTTATCAGGCGTTATTCATTCACACTCTATGGTGGCATATTTCTGCCACCACTTGCAAATAATTATGTCAACTTGTCAGATCTTTGTCAACTTGTAAGATATTTTATTATGTCGGACTTGTCAGAATTTTTGTCGACTGTCAGATATTCAAGTGTTCAAGATTCATGATGAAAACGTGTTCATGCCCAGTTTTGGCCATCCAGCGTTTGACAACATATTTTTTCTGACAAGTCGACATAAAGAATTGAAAAGTCAACATAATCATCTGACAAGATGACATAACTATCTGACAAGACGACATCATTATCTGACAAGACAACATCATTATCTGACAAGTTGACATCATTATCTGACAAGTTGACATCTTCAACTTGTCAGGTGATTATATCGACTTGTCAGATAATTATATTAACTTGTCAGATATGTCGACTTGTCAGATAATTATGTCGACTTGTCAGATAATTTTGTCAACTTGTCAGAAAATTATGTTGACTTGTCAGATTATTATGGAGACTTATCCGAAAATTATGTTTACTTGTCAGATAATTATGTTGACTTGTCAGAAAGTTATGTCGACTTGTTAGATTTTATGACAAGTAGATGGCAGTTAGTGGCATTAATACGCATCAATAACAAGATTCCGAGTTCCTAATCATGGTGATTATTTTCTGACATCGACGTAATTATTTTACAAGTGGTGGCAGAAATATGCCACCATAACACTCATTTAAATAATGTCCTTGATTTTTTGTCTACTAGATCAGCACTATTCAACAAGGACATTTTTTTCTACAGAAAAAGTCCATACATTTATGGGGTCAGTATCCACAAAAATCTAGATGATTGAGACTACGTGAAAAGCAAACATATTGATGACAATTAATTTACTCTTAGATAAGTATTAACATAATTGGATACATCTTAATAATGCCGACTTCTCAACAGAGTTCAATTTGTTGTGACGAATGTCATTCGTTCCTGTCAAAGAGCAAATCAAAAGTACCTTGTATCTATCTGCCAGTAATTACCATAATATTTAAATAATTCTACCTTAAAATAATACATGTTTACTTTTTCAGAATTAATTCTATTATTTTTAAGTTGGGATTAAACCATCAAAATAAACAAAGCTGCATAAAAATGCATTGATGCAATACTGTGATAAAATGGAAAACCCTACTAATTTCCCCAAAGATTTTCATGAAATATTGATTATACTTCATGTTTTTATGATTGATTAATTGGCATTGTGAAAAATCCTGATATGAAACTTACACGGTCACTTAAGTCAGTTAATTATGAAATAAAGTACACAATTTAGTGGACGTCGCAGGATTAGCTCCTCCACTTTTATATTTGAAATTAAAAAATTTTGAGACCGAGAAAATTATCCTGCGCATCATCCACAAAATCTAGTCTAAGAGCTATACAGCTGATTGTCTCCCTTTATATTTAGCAGGGCTGCGTTTAAGATCACAGCTGCTCAGTAGCACGGGGTTAGTGAATGATGCAATAGGCTAGCCCTACATATGGATAACATGCGGTAATCATGTAGATGTCTCGTCTAGCGGCTAGCCACTATGATCTTGAACACAGTACAGCTGTTTAAAACAGTGTATATTTAGGTCGAAGACATAAACCCACTATGATCTAAGTATTGAGTAAGTAATTTTAAAACTATACATTTGTTTCTCTTGTGGAAGTTTAATACATAAACCTTCTGATTAATCGGTATATATCGGAAAATAATTTTTTTTCATTGAGCTGCAATAATTGTGTTGGAATTTGAAATATCAATGATTTTCAAATAAAAGTTATTCCCCAAAGCCTTTTCTTTTTCTAATCATTGGAATGTTGACATTGCTTATCATGTTGCTAGCAACTGAAATAACTGAAAATACTCTTAGAATATATTTCTGTTTTTTGTACACAAGTAAACCTTCAAACTGGCCACTACAACACAAACATGCGCATGCATGCAAAATGTTTTATATATGGGGGAGGGGGGGGGGGGGGTTGTTGTTACACAAACCTTAATTATGATTTGTACTTTAATATATCAATATAATATGATATATGTAGCTTAATATTCTAAAAAATCATAATATTGTATCAAATTTTCAAAGTTCTGTCTTTTTGACAATAAATCAACAAAATATATAAATTAAACATGTGTTGGTCATTTTCTGTACTGAAGGCCATTTTCCATGCTCACATCTTTTACACAATAAGTAGTTTGTGAATTTGGTCATAGCATTATTACAATATACTGTATCATAAAGCACATATCATTGAGAAATATCAGTACGGATCAGTTCATCATGGTCATCACCCCACCCCTATTTACAAATTAAACAGAACTGCTCCTTGTCTTCCCTTACACAACACTGAGCAATTGTTGTATACACTCAAGTGTCTGGACCCTACTCTGTCTTTGCCATTCAACTCTTTGCATTGATCTTGCCATTACGTGGTGTTTTGCAGTATCAGTTAAGTGGAACTGACGTACACAAACTCACACTGGTGTTCTTACCATTAAGTGGTGCTTTGCGGGGTGTAGAAGAGTTGGAGTCACCACTGGGATGTCTAGGCATTGTGGATCCGGGGCTCTTATCCTCCCAGTCAATGTCCTCTACATAAATCGCTGTAACAAAGAAATACATGGAATTATGAACAAAGAGAGGTAACTCTGACCGAAGTGTTCAACATCTACACAAACCTTTTAAATGAAACTGATGTGGGAGACTTAATCAATACCTTTATTAACGCATATTCTCTCTTTTATTTTTCTTTCTTTTTTTTTTTTTATTTACAAATGTATTGTTGCCTAAGTGGCCCTTATACTAAATGGGTGAATCCATATTTATGTACATCGAAAGTAACTTATTGTCTATAACACTAGAAAAAAGGTTTCTACAAATCCCCAATATGCATCATCTAGTCTAAACTACATGCACCCTAGTGACCAGTTGTTTATTAAGGTATGATATTAATTCTGTAAAGTAATGTATTATTCCAAAGTGAATGGTACACCAATGTGGTCCATAAACCTCGTTACATTGTGAACTTTCAATCTACTACATGTTTTTAAAAATGTTTCAACATTTAATATTCTGATAAATTAATTTCATTGTCATGTGACACAAACATAACTCCATGTAATATTTTAAGTGTTCCAATATTTAACTTATGCAAGGACACTATTCTGCATTTTATATGGCCAATTTGCATTGTTATACTTTCATGTAAATTAGACAAATTTTATTGGTTTAGTAACATTTGTTAAACAGTCCCGTTACCTCACTCAATGTGTGCATATACCACGCCTTCCAGATATATGTAGCAGTATGTAGCAACCGTTGACAATGTGTGTAACAGTGTCAGAATTGTTCACTGTAGTTGGCATGAAAGTCTTTATTAAATGCATTCTTAAAACATTCAGTATAACCCCAAAAAAATAACATTATGTAGGGTAACAGGTGAAATTGTCGCCCCTTGACAAACCATTGTCGACTTCAGCTGTTATTCACTGGAGTTACAATTTCACATGCTACCCTACAAAACATGTAATTTTTTTATATTTGTCACTGATTAAAAAATTCAAGAACAATGATGTGCAAATTCAGTAAATTCAAATTATTGAAATATAAAGTTCTTAAAATGCAATGATTCTGCAAATTAACTTATAGCAAGTTAATTAATTTCATTTTATTTATAACATTAAATTAATTTATAGCATGTGCAATTTAAACTAGTGGATATAATAAGCATGTACTTTTTGCCTCTCCAGAAACAATACTGTATTTATTCATAAAAAAGTATATGTTTTAAAGGGGCATGGACACGTTCTGAGCTAAAATGTTCAAATTCTAGATTGCCAATTTTTGATGTTTAAAATGCTTAATCAAGTTATTTCTAGTTATCAGCAAAAATTTGAAAGTCAGTTGTTGAGTTATATGTAAGATAGAGCACTCACAAATCTTCACTATGTAAAACAAGGCTCAAGCCTTGTTTATGTTTACAAAAAGATTGATTCGTAGAAAATATCATGTTTAAAACAATATGAGATGTGAGAAACACTAGACACTGTTTAATTGTGTTTTAGAATGAACTTCTAATTTGAAAAAAATCTGCTTTAATGGACCGTTTAGTAACATATTCAATATATGTAAGCAAATCATGGCTCGGGCTTTGTTTACATAACAAAGAATTATAAGTGCTGTATCTCACTTGTAAGTCAACAGACGACGTTAAAATTTTCCTGACAATTAGAAATACCTTAATGAAGCATTGTAAACATTAAAATTGGCAATCTAAAATTTCAAAATGTGTCCATGCCCCTTTAACGTGGAATCATCATTCCCTTTCACTACAAAATTGCATCGTAGTTAAGTTAACCTTATCTTTAACATAATCTTTCTCATGTTAGCTGTAACTTTGACCTTTTATTTGATCAAGTACAAAGTATCTATATATGAATAGTTCAAACATGATGACCAAGTTACAGACACACAGACAAACGAGATTTACCAACAGATCCAGAATCTTCACTTTCTCTTGCATAATTCATAAATCTTTCAACTGGTATGACATCAATCACAGACATCCCAATGTAATTCTATAAAAGATGTAGGTCTAGCCCCCTATACTATAAAAAAGGGTACTGTTTTATAGTATAGAGAGGTAGACCTACATCATTTACAGAAATTACATGGGAGCACCTATGATTATCAATTATGCCATAGTACTACCAGTAAAAGATATGACATACATCATGATTTATGGGTTTATTCACCTGTATTACTAAGCTGACATGTTGCAATCCATCATGCATGACAAAATGTACATCCTAGCACATCATAATCAGCAAAATACATAGTACTTTGGATTTCCTACTTCATAAATGTAACATATTACATCAACAATTCACGATTACAGTTGGTTGCCTATTTGTCATTATATATCATCTTCCAAATGTTAATTTTATTGATCATGCCAATGAACATGATAAAATGAAATATGGGTGAGGTTTTTTTACCTTCTAATTCTGCAACTTCCATGATCAATCATGCCGAGGCCTTTTAGAAAATTTAATTATGAAATCCACATAGTGGAATAAAGATCGTGTTCTCCCCTTTTCGTCACCTGATTTAAATGCCCAAACAATGCATCGCGCCGTCTACTAATCTACTTACCTCTCCAGTTCCGCAAACTTTTAAATAGCACAGTTTGAGTACTTCTTTCATTGTTATTTTCGACACCTTGTGTTTTTTCACTCCATCAATGTTAACAGCCATAGGCGCTCCCCATGTAATTCTGTATCTGATATAGGTCTACCCCTCTATACTATAAAATAGTACTATTTTATGTATAAGAGGGTAGACCTATATCAGATACAGAATACATGGGGAGCGCCTATTTTATAGTATAGAGGGGTAGACCTATATCAGATACAGAATTACATGGGGAGCGCCTATGTTAACAGCGCCACCATACGGGAAGAGAAAATGCATGTAAAAGTGAAATCGGACATGATAACAATTTTCCGACACTCTCTTACCTGGGTTAGCATGTGTAACTGTTCGTGGGAGCGGTTCATATTTCTGCTTTTCTTTTCCTGAAATTCCTATAAAACAATAGAAGTAGTTTAATTAAATTACTAGGCAACAAAACTCACCTGTGGTTGAACGGAATATCGCAGATTTATCAGTAGTTTGTTGGTTTTTTTGGGTTTTTTTTACATGCAATCATGTATTATAAAGATGATGATGTTTCGTCTGTCTAAGGCAGGTTTTTATGATAAAACGTGTCATAACATCTTTTACATAGGCGTAGGACTCTTTTTGAGGGGGGGGGGGGGGGGGGGCAACTGAATAAATTTCATAAATCAATGCCCGTATATACTAGAAGGTTATGTGAATTTTTAGTCCCCTACCGACAAGTCGAAGGGACTTTAGGTTTGCACTCTGTTCGTCCGTCTGTCTGTCCGTCAGTCCGGTTAAATCAGTTTTCCGCACTTTTTTTCTCATTGTTGCAGGTATCATTTGATATTGGTACATTGCTTTGCCATTACAAGTTACAGATCAAGTTCGAGTTTGGTTTCGCATCGATCCATATTTCACTGAGTTATGGCCCTTGACTTAGAAAATTTCAATAAATTATCAGTTTTCCGCACTTTTTTTTTTCTCACTGCTTGCAGATATTTATTGATATTTGGGTACATTGCTTTGCCATACCAAGTTACAGATCAAGTTCGAGTTTGGTTTTGATCGATCCATATTTCACTTGAGTTATGGTCCTTGTCCTATCCTGGCTTCCCGGCCATAAATATGATCGATATAGCCTATATAATGCAATTAGATATTGTTGCAGTCCAATAATTTTTGTAATCGGTAGGGGACTATGTATTGCTATGCAATAATCTCAGAAAGCTTGTTTTAAAAATAACTGTACATGCGCAGAAGTTGTTTATTGTGTCGATTGTTTAAAGTGACATATAGGTCCGTTGGGCCGGGTGTAAAATTATATTGAAATATTGTATTACACATGTCACTATAATAAAAATATTACTAACTTTACTTTTTTACCATAAATATGATCGATATTTAGCCTATATAATGCAATTAGAATATTGTTGCAGTCCAATAATTTTTGAAATCGGTAGGGACTATGTATTGCTATGCAATACTCTCAGAATGCTTGTTGCATGATTGTTTTGAATTTGCGCAGTAATAGTATAAAGTTTCTATTATACATACTTTATATCATAATGTAATAGGTACACTACACCAAGTGCACTGTCTGACTCCACATATTATTGTATATGTAATTACATATAATTCACTGTCAAATATTAACTTGACATCATTATTTTGTTAACATGTTGTATATTGATGTAACAGTGTAAACATGATTGTATGCCACATGTTTGGTGAATCAATAAATAAATTGAAATTGAAAAAGATAGGATAATGTGAGAAAATACTTGACAATAAGGGAGGGTGGGGCAAAAAAAAAAAAAAGTTTTGCCCCGACTTTCAAAAGTGGAGGGAGGGGACCCCCCCCCCCCCCTCCCTTCCCGGCTCCTATACGTCCATTTTTTTATGATGCACTAGCATATCATGTGTCTATAATTTAAGCTCTTATAATACACTACATGTCAAGAACACCAACTTTTATGGATTCAAAATCAACTAATAGAGTGTAGGATAGAATAGCCTTTTAAGAAGCACTGGATTAGTCCTTTTTGGAGAGGTCAGAAGTCGCATGTCAAATTCACAAATAGTACGTCCATATACAGAGTAACTCGTCTCATACCTCTCCAGTGTTCTGTTTCATACTTGCACGTGGTTCGAAGGGGGGGGGGGGGGGACATGAACTGAGCAGACCGAGGATGTGACAGAGTTACCGGGGGGGGGGGGTTCGAGGATGATTTGCTGGGTTGAGTGTGTGCCAGTGAGAGAAAGCTGAAGTAAATCTTTAAAACTTTATAGAATTAATTGAACTTTTCCAGATTTATTCATCAGCATAGGCGTAGGACTTGTTTGAAAGGGGGGGGGGACAAACTTCAATAATGTGACAAGCAACAAGAAAGAAAAAAAGGCTTATATAAAACCGAATGTGTGGGGGGGGGGGGCAATTTCTAAATTACGTGACATGTAACACTGAATATTGGTGGTGGTGGGGGGGGGGGGGCGCAAAACTTCTAAATAATGTGACAATTTAGCAACAAAAAAGGGGGCTTATAAAAAGGGGGGTCTAAATTATGTGACATGATGCAGAAAAGATTACTTAACAACAAGTGGGGGAGAGGGAGGGGGGGGGGGGGGATTGCCCACATACCCCCACCCCCTGCCTCCTCATTACGCCCATGATCAGTTTATGTTTCGTAAAATAAACTTTGAAATCAATTTCATACAAAATCCATTTACGTTGGCGCATTATTTTGTAAAAAAAAAAAAAAAGTTACTATGCAATATCAATTTCATTCCCGTAAAACAACAGATACATTGTGTGAAGGCATGTGGCAGTTTGATCCCTGTACAACAAAATGTGTGCAGGTCTAATATTTTTGTCCACCCGGGGGGGGGGGGGGCTTCCTATATACTGATAGATAGGGACGTGCCGCTGGAATAGGTAAGCCTTTTTCCATTTCAGAATATATGACAAAGGTATAGAAATCAGCATGAAATATATATGATAAGGTCACTGTTTACTCAATTAATTATATGAATAGCCTTCTAATTTGAGTAAAGCAGCAATTCCCATGAATGTCCTATAGGAAAAGGTCACCATTTGAAACAGAAAATTATATGAAAGGTATACAATTCTCAAATTCAAAATATATGAATATGGGTGTGGGGTGGGGGGTCTGCGATGTCAGCGGCACGTCCCTACCCATAAAATTATGAAGTGCCCCCCCCCCCCCCCCCCCCCCCCCCCCGGGTAATTTTGTGCGAAAGCGACACAGATAGTTTTGGAAGAGATTGTATGTTATTCAATATTTGCGGTTTTACGTTTTATTTTTAATCTTCTTTTTTTTTGTATCCCCCCCCTTTTTTTTTTGTTTTTGTTTTGTTTTTGTTTTTTTGTTTTTTTTGTTTTGTGTTTTCTTTTTGGTTTTGTTTTGGTCAGTTGCAAAGTTATTAGTCAGGGCCAAAATCAGAAATTGCACGGTTACTGTATTATACACCAAACGATATGAATACAATAGAAAGCATATAGGTCAGGGCAAATACCAGTCCCAAGTGTATACCACCTATACTTTATCCCAACAACAGATTTTATAAATACCCAAGATTCGGACGCATGAAATGGAGTAGACTTTTTGCTGTGTTCAAACTGTTCTCCATTATTCGATGAAACAGCAATATGTAAACTGTTTTTAAAACCTCGCCGATATAGAGACCGATTTTAAAAGATTTCAATTTTCCTATGAGATTTTAATTAAAAATCTATGAATAAATAAAAAAATAAAGGTGGTTTCACATAAAACTTTTGAGAGTATAAGTATAGAGATTTTAGTAATATAAAACATTTACGAATAGTTGTACACCATTTTAGTTTACAATCCTCTTTATTTTGGGGGAGGGGGAAGGGTCCTTTGTATATCCGTAAACAATGTTATAATGTATTCATAGACCATTCTCAACGCTATATGAATATGCAATCCCACTCGGTATCCCAGTCAATATTGTACATCTGTGTCATTTTCTCTAATCTGTCATAGTACGCATCAAATAGGCTTTCATTTTACTTTTTTTGGGGGGGGGGGGTGAAAAACAAGGACTTTGTCAGGGCAAAATTCTTCACAAATATTAAGGGCTATTTTTAGGATATTTTATCTGTAACTACCATCATAGATAATCGTACTATAGTGGTCATCGACATGGTATTTCAATGTAACCATAAGTCTGTGTTATATATATGGCTCACAAATCCATGCTGAATAATGCTGACAACCACTGAAATACATGTACATTGATAAATAAATATTTTGAAAGTCGGACATGTACAATGAACATACAGTGACTATAATAATACTAGAGCCTTGCACATATTTTTGGTGTGAGGGTGTCATTGATTCAACACAACCACAATCTGAACTTGATTACTTTTCATCAAATTTTACTTATCCAAAAAAAAATAAAATAAAAAAATAAAATAAATTAACAATTAATTGTAAAATTAGGATACTTTTGAAAATAGAAATTTTCTAGTAGGATAGAGAGAAAAAAAAAAAAAAAAAAAAAGAAAAAAAAAAAGAAAACAATGAGCATCTGACAAAAAATAAGGGCCTGACGTCTCAAACCACTATATATAACTTTTTTGGGTTGGGGCGTTGGGGTTGTTTGTTTGTTTTTTTTTTTGTTTTTTTTTAGTAAATCTGTAAACTTTTGGATTGTGCCTTATACTGTACATGTATCTGCGTACAAGAACAAGCATAACACGCTTTACCCGCTCGTAGATAGCAAGCTGACATTTGATTTGAATTTACTTTAATTTACTTACCACTATGCATACTAATACAAATATGGTATTACTTACTAGCTGTGAAAGCGAAAGTTTATGGTTTCCCTTTGGAATACATATGAACATTGCCAAGAATCAACGTTGTATAACCACTTTTAACCTATCGTGCAATTATTAACAAGGTTGCTGGAACCTATGTACTTTACTTAATGATGAACACTTTAGACCCCATTATATAGTCAGCGGTATTTATCACACCTTATCCAAACATCGACTATTAGCAGTATATATATCGCGCAATAAGCCCACACAGGCCCTTATTGGAAGAGAAGAGGAGAGACCAGAGACGAGAGAGAGAGAGAGCGACGAGAGAGAAGAGAGAGACGAGAGAGCAGACGACGAGAGACGAGAGAGACGAGACGACGAAGAAGACTACTTCCAAATAAACATCATTATTAAAGCCGCACAGTTACCAACTTATTTTCCACGATCTCAACCACTCAAACCTCCACCCCTCACCTTTGTGATGAGGGACCGAACGCCGTACGTGCGCCAGGGTATTAGAACTTAACCCTAGCTTTATTGTGCGGCCGCCAACTCACCTAATTCTATGTGCGGGGCCGCCACTTAAATTAACTGCGGCCGCACTTCTTCATCTGGCGCCGCACCTTAAAATAACTGGCGCCGCCAATATAAAATTCTAACAAACTGGCGGCAGCGCCACTAACTTTAAGTGCGGCCCCACATATACTCTGCGCGCCACTATATCGGCGCCGCAATATAAATTAAGCTGGCGGCCGCCAGTTAATTTTATCTGCGGCCGCAGTTAAATCTCATGGGCGGCCCGCCAGTTAACTTTATCTGCGGCCGCCATCATAACTTAAGGGCGGCCGCACGAAAATAACGTGGCGCCGCCAGTTAATCTTACACTGCGGGCCGCCGACTACCACTTTATGTGGCGGCCGCCACTTCCAACACTTTATATGGGCGCGCCAGATAACATAAGGCGCCGCCAGTTAAATTAAGTGGTGCGGCCGCCCACACTAAATAAGTGGGCGCGGCCGCCAACGATACACATTATATGCTCGCGCCACTCAATTCTACTTCATGCGGCGCCAGATACACTAACGTGGCGCCGCAAGCATACATATAGTGCGGAACCCGCCAGTCTACATTTAAGTGGCGGCCGCCAGCATATTAACTGCGGCGCCAGCAAATAAGTGCGGCGCAGTCAATTTAAGTGCGCCCCACCATAAATCTCAAGTGGCGGCCGCCCACCATAAATATCTAATTTCTATACCCTGCACCTACCCCGGCTTCCGTAGGGGGACGAGTCACAGCTTAGAATATCTACAACTTACGTGCTTCGACACTGCAACGGTCTTTCACAACAACATACGCTCTACTGTATAAATACTAAAGTATTAGACAAAGGCACGCTTTATGCTTTTTTTTTTTTTAACATCATATTGACTGATTGATCTGTTTTGTTTCGTCGTCTGTACACTCGCGCACCACCTCGCACTGAGACCGCTTCCCACACCTGCCGGTAAGGACTGCACCAATTCAGACTTATGGCTTTTAGCAGTGAAGTTCTATTTACGCTGCCCGACACCTGCTCGGACTCGCGTCCCCTATCTACACAGTCAGCTATCTAAAAGACCCGTGATTGCCGAGCTCTTGTCGAAGGAGTAATCACCATCTATTTTAACGTCTTAGGTTTGACGCGGTTGCTTCTTTACAATGAAAAACCTAAATTTTCCCTACTTAATTAATATTAATTAATTAAATGTTAATCTTT
>CAJDSM010022717.1:15668-34992 GCA_903981925.1 Ostrea lurida
AGTTACCAGACTTTTACTCAGTATGTGTATGTTAATTCTGTTCTAATGTAAGGTACAGACTGTAACAAGAGCAGAGCCAGATTTAAAAAATCTACAAATGTTTTTAAATAATAATAATCGATGGCAATCATTTTGTAACTGCTCTACTCCAATCTGATATCTTATTGATTTAGATAAATTTAGTGAGTTTATGTGTACTCAAAAAGTTATTCAATCTGAGGGATGAAATTGGTAAAATTTGTTTAAGGATGAGATAAGTAAAATTTATTGGGGTGGGGGTCATAGGATATGTAGATTTCATAGGGGATGGGATTGTGGGATAGGTAAAATTCATTGGGGTCAGTGGAGTATGGGATAGGTAAAATTTATTGGGGTGGGATCATTGAATAATGTAAAATTCATTGAAGAATAGGATAATGAAACAGGTAAAATTCATTTGGGGTGTGATCACAAGATACCAGGTGAAATTCAAATCTGGTAGCTGCAGGAATGGTTATTACTGCATGTGTATTTCATAAATATAATTTCTTGTGACTTTCTCAGACCCCGCCCACCGCTGACGAGGCAGGCTACTGCGACAATGTATACATAGATGAGGTCGGAGACACCGCCATTATTGTCTTCAGACAAAGTAAGTTAATGTAAATCAGTAGTTAGAAACATATACAGTTGAACTTCAGTATCTCAAACACTGATATCTTGAATACCATGGCTATGTTGAACTGATTGGGAAGTCTTAGCCACCTAAATTCTAAGTATTTCAATATCATGAATCCACGGATATCTCAGGAAGTTTTTTCTCGGTCCCATCGAATTCGAGATAACAAGGTTGGACTGTATGTGTTTGGTTGAGAGTCCATGCCAGAAGTGTTGTATTATGAAAGTCCAGTTGACTTTACTATCAGTACAGTATAATAAGAATGTGTATATGCTATTATGGCAATCCTAATCCTCTGCTCAAGGATATCAAACGTATCATATTATTTTATGAAAAGCATTTCATTTACACTGTAGTTACAATTTTAGTAACAAGATTTCATACAGCGAGTATAATCAACGAGAACTAAATGATAACAGAGTTGTGATCAGTGGCGGATTTAGAGGGGGGGGCCCAGGGGGCCCGGGCCCCCCCTTTTGGTGACCAAATTTAATTATTATTTATAAATATATATCAAAATTAACCTCTAAAAGTAACTTTAAAAGCTCTAAAAACTGAGAGCTTCCGGGGCTTCGCCCCTGGGCCCCGCTTTGGCTTCATTCCAGACCTTGAACTTATTGGCTACTTTTTCAACGGACCGCCCCCCCCCCCCCCTTTTCGACAAATCCTGGATCCGCCACTGGTGATGATTGATGTTGAATAAGGTTAAACAGAGAACACACTTGGTACTTTTACAGAAACAGAGGAGAGTGCTGTGGCCACCATAATGATCCGAGGGTCCACAGACAACGTGATCGATGATATCGAGCGAGCGATAGACGACGGCGTCAACACGTTCAAAGCCCTCACCAAGGTAATTTGCTGTGGTGTTTCTCTTGAAGAGGAGAGATTAAGTCGGTGTGTTATCTGCAGAATACAGACATTTTTTCATCATTTTTCTACACACGCATCCCTTGATTCGTCCATACCCACCTCCCATCCGCTACTCCTCTAAAACCACTGAACAGAATTCGATGAAACTTTCAGGGATTATTTGTTACATGATGGCATTGTGCACCTACAATTTTAAATCTTGATCTGAATGATTTTGGGGGAGTATCACTAAGTGAGCTTTGTTCACAGATTTCTAATTAATGTTTAAGGTCACACGCAACATTCGTTATCTGTATATATATATTTTAAAACTATTTTTAGAGTAAAATCATAGTACTCTTAGATTTTCTTTGAGAAAATAATCAGACTCTATTTCTATCACCTGGGTTTTGGAAAAGATAACAGGTATGATTGATTTAATTTGCATAATTGTTTGTAGCTGATTTCTGAGTTACCTCTCTTTGAAGAAACAAATGCACCTGTACCTATACATACTGCAAAAACACTGTCAGTTGTTGTATAATGATATTTTAATCATCATCAAATAATTCTGAAGGGATAGAATGATCTATCCGCTTCCTGTAACTCTTATCATCATTATTGGAAGTCTTCAATATTGGAGATAGAAAAATTTGTGAAATGTACATTTGTGGTATGCCCTTGCAGATCACTTTCATTTGTTTCATGGTTGTTGCAGACAACAAAATTATATGATCAGCAAAATACAGCATTTGGTTTAACTTTATCAAAAAGGGGAAGGGCTTAGTATTTTCGTCAATTAACATATATCAGTGAGACGCAACTTTCTGAAAAGTGCATGCAGTATTGACGCCAACGAACTTTGGTGAAATGACAGTATTTATAATCATACGAAACTTGTGTATTTAATTGAAATGCTGGACTTCGTGTTAAACTAAGGTGTTTATTCTGGTCACTGTTATTGGACCAGAAATGAATTATGTATAGGATGTGAAATGTTACTGAATATAGAGAGCTGGAGAAGTTTCTGTGTTAACTCCATGTTTGCTTATTGCAGGATTCCAGAATGGTTCCAGGAGCTGGCGCCACGGAGATAGAGCTGGCCAAACAAATCAGTACTTACGGAGAAGTAAGTGGTTACTGTAACGGGGGAAATGATTTTTGCTATATTCGCAATAACATTAACTGTCGCGAAAACCACAGCGAAGTGTTGTTCAATGTATTTGGGAGTATGATTCCAATTCAGTCTATTTACTTTTCGGGAATTTTAAACCATTGCGAAATACCGAAAGGTGAAAATCGTAAAATTTTAGCTCCGCAAAATTAAAGCCCTTTTCAGTATGTGATTCTCAAACACCTTGATGATTAACAGCATGTGTACTTTTATAAGTTAAATGTTTGTTCTTCGTCTCATTCAGAGTTGTCCAGGCCTGGAGCAGTACTCCATTGTAAAATTCGCAGAATCACTAGAAGTTATTCCAAAAGCCTTGGCAGAAAATGCTGGAGCAAAGGTACAGATTTCTGTAATGTCATTAAGGCCCTGTCATGGCAGGTGCCCTATAGTGATTACTTTGTCCATCTGTCAGCTCTTCTTTATCGCATGTAATATACCTGAAATTACTGAAGATTTTCATGGAAAGGGGCCTTTCTGACTTTTTCAGTTTTCTGATTTTATGGTTCTAGAGACAAAAACTTTACTTTCATAGCCAGAATAGTGAATTGTGCAATTATTTTAGTGAAATTGAATATTGAGGGTTATACAGTGAAGCATGACTTTAGCAAGCACACTTGTACTGAATTCATGCTCGAGACGAGGTTAGGTGGATATAGCATGTTACACATATAACAAAGCAAATTTGGCATACCCTGGTGCTTCAGTATTAGTGTATTTTACTGTATCTAGTCAGTCGATAAGATACATCACTTTTGTGTTTACAGGGCACTGAAATCCTATCTAAACTGTATGCTGCTCACCAAGAAGGAAAACAGAACGTGGGCGTGGATGTGGAGGTATTTATATGGCTTATTAGTAGGATTCATTTTACCTGTTTAATTAAGGTTTGGTGGTGATGATATCTCTCCTCTGTAGCTGTTCAGATGAACTATTATAATTCTTAATACAGTTGAACTTCGGTATCTCAAACACTGATATCTCGAATACCATGGTTATGTCGAAGTGATTTGGAAGTCCCAATCACCAATTCTTTACATATGATACCCTCAATATATCTTAACTACCGAGCGCTCCACATGCCTGTAGCTAATGGGCATGGTAGTCATTATATTTGGTTACATCGATCACGGGAAGCGTGGATATTCCATTACATAGTCAGCTAGAAATCCATCCATAGTCAGTAGGTAGCCATTGACTCCTTTACACGTTTAGAGAGAGTTTTCTCCGTCTTCAAATTTGTTTCAACCATGCGTCTGACT
Organism: Ostrea lurida; assembly: GCA_903981925.1. NCBI lineage: Eukaryota > Metazoa > Mollusca > Bivalvia > Ostreida > Ostreidae > Ostrea > Ostrea lurida. The sequence goes on from CAJDSM010022717.1 coordinate 19,612, forward strand.
ACTGCAAATGCAATAAACTGCGGTCGTGTCGAAATTGAATTCCCTAGGGCCGCGAATGTTCAATAGTTGAACTCATTAAATCATTACGTAAACTACGAAAACTTGGTTTTGACGTCATAGTTTCCTTCAGCCAAAGTGCTCATGTAGTTGATTTCAGTTCAACATAGCAAGTTTTATACAATTAATCTATGCTATTTAGAAAAAAGGCATCGGTTAAGATATAATTCGTTACGTGGTTTGTAGTTGAAAACTCTACAGAGCTACTGCGCGATATTAATTTATCTATGCGTACAGTGGTAAATTCACTATGGGACGTCTCGATAAGTCTCCGCTTCTGGCTTTTCGCCCCATAAAATTGGAATTTCACTGCACCAGTATGAATTTACCATAGGATTGAGGGTCAACTCTACAAACACTAGTAACTAATAATCTTGCGGGTCCATAGGATCTTCTTGAGAAGTGTTTTCTCGAGTCACCATTTTAGTTCAAGATGAAAAGTTTGTCGAATGTATTTGAAATATAGTATGATTCATTTTACTCCCTATAAGTGTGCGGTGTGAGGCTATACCGTTGATGTGTTGAATTTGTCTATGTAATGTGCCATATGTGGGTTTGATTTGTCTCATATATGTGTGCCTTGTATGGTTGATTTGTCTATAATGTGCTTGTTGGATGTCTGATGAGTGCATGTTGTATGATTTCTCATATATGTGCTTGTCATGGTTGATCTTGTCTATAATGTGCAGTACTGTGTTATATGTGCTATGTATGTTGATTGGCTATAATGTGCTGTTATGGTTTGATTTGTCTTATGTGCTATGTATGGCTTGATTTGTCTATAAATGTGTTGTATGTTCTGTGTCTATAGTGTTGTATTTGTGTTCTCTATAAGGTATTGTTCTATAAGTGCTACGTATGGGTTGATTTTGTCTATAATGTCTGTGATTGGTTGATTCTTGTCTATAATGTTGCTATGTATGGTTGGATTGTCTATATATGTGCTGTGTATGGTTGTATATGTCTATAAATGTGCTATGTATGGTTGAAATTTTGTACTATAATGTGCTATGTATGGTTGATTTGTTCTATAATGTGCTATGTATGGGTTGATTTGTCTATATGTGCTGTGTTGATTTGTCAGTTGATTTGTCTATATAATTGCTGTGTATGTTGTATTGTCTATTAATGTGCTATGTATGGGTTGCATTTGTCTAATAATGTGCTTATGTATGGTTGATTTGTTAGATAATATGTAATGTATGGTTGTATGTCTTTAATGTGCTGTTGTATGAGTTGAATTTGTCTATAATGTGACTATGTATTGGCTTGATTTGTACCCTAATAATGTGCTATGTAAATGGGTTGATTGTCTATAATGTGCTATGTACGTGGTTGAATTGTCTATAATGATGCTATGTATGATGTGTATGCCAGTCTGGTCCTCGGGCGAGAGATGCTCTTGTGAGGCTAACATTTAGGAATCTGTACATTGAACCAAATACTGGGGCGACTGAAGTATGCCACGGACAGCTGCCTGCACGTCCTCGTCGACCAGGTCCGTAGTATTCAGAAGAACGCAGAGTCTGATAGGAAGACCAGGTCGTATTCCAATAGAAACCGCGAAGTCTGTAGACCAGTAGATTCAGAAGAAACCAGGATAGTGCAGGTCAATATTCAGAAGAAACCGTGAGTCTGATAAGGAGACCAGGTCAGTATTCAGAAGAAACCGAGTCTGAATAGGGAGGACCAGGTCAGTATTAATTAGAAAGCATGCATAGATATAGGAGACCAAGGTCGTATTCAGAAGAAACGCGAGTCTGATAGCAGACCAAGGTCGTATTACAAATAGCATACGCCGAGTCTGATAGGAGACCAGTCAGTATTTCATAGAACGCGAGTCTGATGATCGTTAATCTTAAATGTAGTTTATGTACACCGTATAGAATTTTTAAACTATATTCAATTTCATGAACAGATGAGCAACCACCTCAACATTGACATTTAAGAAAAAAATTATTATTTGAAAATACACAGGAACATAAAACTGCTATGTTTTAAGCCACTTGCTTCTTGAAGCATAGCTGTTCATACACTCATGTATTTTCATAAAGTGAAAGGAGTAGGCCCGCACGAAAAGGGAAATTGCCCAAAAATGTTAAAAATTTATATGGAAATTTTAACAAATTTTTTTCGTGCAAAAATAATGCCCATGTATGAGTAGATTATCAGAGTGATAAAAATTTTGGGAGTATTTGCATTAGGTGTATCTAAGATTTAATGCTCCCAACATCATGAATGAATCAAAAATGCAAGAATTTGCTTAAAATCACCATGTTTTTGTATAAAAACGAAATTTGTTTATAGAGCACAGGCTTCGACCAATTTTTTTTTTTGGTCAGTTTAAAATATGATGCCAGACAGGTCGAATTTTTGATACAATTTTCTTGGTCAAGCATGTGCTTATAACAAATTTTTCGGTGTTTTTTTTCACAAAAATGTTGTGATTTTAAGCAAAATTTTTCGGATTTATGATATTTCATGATATTTGGGGCATTAAATCTTGATACACCAATGCAAAACTCCAAAAATTTTATCCCCTGATAATCTATCATACATGGGCTATTATTTTTGCAGAATAAATTGTTAAAATGACTTTTATTTTACCATTTTTTTTGGGCAGATTTCCACCTTCGTGGGCCTACTCCTTACATCTTATATGTACACTTTAAAAAAATGCCCTTTTAAGTGTTAAAGATTTGATCATGTGAACCAACTTCATATCTCAGTAAAACTCAGAGTATGATATCTTGTTTCTTAAAATGGTAATTACATAGAGAATAATACATACTATTTCTTATATCACCCTGTACTCAGCCGAGACACCAATATCAGACCGAGGCTGATATTGTCGAGGCTGATACGGGTGTGATATGAAATAGTATGTTTTATATGTTTTAATTACATTAGTATTAACATACAAAACAAGTCATATTAAACAATATAATTTTAATCAACTTTAACAATAACTGATAGTGATTCATTACATGTGTATACTTCGTAAATATAAAGCGGTAAAAAGCAAAGGGTTCCGGAACGAGGTTTCGCGCGCGAGGGCTTGATATGAGATTTGCAGGGCTGATACAGGTTATCAGCCTAGGGCTGATACGGCTATCTGTGATGTCATCTGTATCGCACATGCTAAAAACCTGTATTTTAAGATACGTAAGTTGTAATAATGACAGAATCACACAATGTAGGTTTTATTCAAAAATATTTACGTTTTGACCGTTTTTGCCTTCGGTATCTTGACCGATGTAATAAAATATTTTGTATCATATGTCAGATGGGACTTTGAATGTCTATCCCACCCTCTAGATCCACATAAGAAAATATCAATTATTAACTAACTTTTGGGTTGTTTATTTTTATATCAATTATCATGGCATAGCGCTGGAAGGTCGAAGGCAAAGGAAACAAGGACTGGTGATGAGATTAATACAGACATGATATTAGATAATCCAATGAAGCAAATTACGATGCTGTCCATATAATCCATATAAAGTACTGGTTGTCATCAAGATCTAATGTGTTCAGACTTCTCATCGCCTCATCAGTTCAAGTTCTTTGTGTATGTGTCAAGAATTGAGTTGCAATATTAGATCTGTTCCACAATTTCTGGTTGCCATGAGTGGAGAAAAACATCAAGAACAAAGTAAACTAATCTCTTGGCAATTTGTATTTTATTTTATTGATGGGCACATGCTAAGTATTTTGTTGTATCAACTTTGGTTGTGGAGAATATTCAGTATATTTAATTTTTTCTGTGGACATTTTCTTCACAGATGTTGTAACTGTAAATGAGAGTTTAGTTGCAGGAGATGTTGTAAGAGGTATCAAGATGACATCAATATTTGTGAAGATTTGCTGCTGGTTTTTTTAATGTTTTGTGAATGACAAGTGTCCCCATGAATATAATTACAGTGTATACTTGCATAACATTTTTTACAAGAAAGAGTAAATTTTGAATTCCAAAACATTTCTGAATTTGTTTTTACTTTGAAATGCAAGATTCAGGAGAAAATGTGCTCCAAGAAATCAGAATATGTTCTTTCACTTGAGATTACAGCATTATAACCAGAAATATATTGTACGCAAGGAAACGCTGATGTTTCAAGGTACAAAAGACGGACGGTGGATAAAGTTGGTACCGAGTTTCGGGATGTTATGCAGGCAACGCGGAAAACTCGGCTCGGTGAAGATAAATATGCCTTACGATTCCCTGCAGGACAAGTTGTGCATTTTGAAATTCATTGGCAGGAAGACGGTTTCTTTAGAACTGTGCTGTATATTGGAGATCCCTATGGCGGTAAACGGAACTCTTTAAAGAGAGAGGAGGCGGGTGGTTATCGGAAAGATTTGGGTTCCCTTGCGGGAAAATGCTATCTGGGATCCCCGTGGCTGTTACTATCAAGTCTTGATAAGGAAAAACAAACCATTTACTTTGTAAAGTCCCATGATGGGAATTGATTATGCATTAATACTAGATATTGGAAAGTCCCATCACGGGAAGATGGACACAGTTATTATGGGAAACGAAATCCATGCGGTAGAGCTTGGCCTTATGGCTGCAAAACCCAACTCAATATTGCCAAGTCCGATTGCGGGAAACAAACTTAGTCCAAAATATATAATGGGTATCGTGAAGTCCATGGCGAGAAAAGGGAATCTTATTTCGGGATATTTAGTAGACGGGGAAAATTGCCATCGTCAGAATTGTTCCTTTTCAAAGCGGGGCTAGAAGTGGTGTTCTGAGACCAGTCCTGTATAATGAAAGTTAGGTTCTGGTTTTGAGAAACATCTAAGGTGTTCGAATAAATGTGGGAAAAAACGTTTAGCAGCACACGATCGCTAAATGCATTACGTGAAATAGCGAAAACCGAGTATATTTTTAGAGGAGCTGGCAATTATTCTGCCTGGTTTATTCCGCACGCCTCTTCTTCTGTGAGACCCATTCTGTATACTAGTATTAGGAAATAACTATATTAGCGCATCCTTTCAAGAGAAAAGTCACGTTTTTCCAATCTGTTATATATTCCCATGGAATTCAAATAAAAATCCGTCACATTCGTATGATAAGATTCAAGCTAGCCAGACAACATACAAATCGTTATTGGTAAATGTTCAGATATGATGCAATAATTGTTCCATTATCTCTCGGTTCTATATCTGTCGGTATATTCCTGGTGCATACGAGATAAACACCGGTCATAATTAGCCGGCTCGCGCACCTGTTGGAGGTAAGCTCATTCATGCAGCTTCGTTTATAACCGTCATATTCCTTGGAGGTGTGATACATCAATAGTTCTCCCTATATTTGCTCAGCTCTCGATCTGGAGGCGCTCTTCTTGTGCGACATGACTGGGATTAATGCCTGACAGTCTCGGTAACGGCTGTTTAGTCTAAGAAACTTGACAACAGGTAAGGTCTGTATCGTAGTTCTGTTCGGCCGAGGTTTTGTTTCGAATAAATGTTCATTATTTCAGTCAAAACCACCACCCCTTCGCTAACGAGTACAAAGGAATAAAAAAAAGGGGTGGGGTGGGAGATTAGTCTGGAATTGTATATCTGTTTATTATATATATATTGCTTTGTGACTTGGTTTTTACCTGAATAAATCAAATCATATCTTATATCATAATTTAATTATTTCGGACGCTTTTAAAATTAACAGTTGTAATCTTCATGGACTCAAATGTAATATTTATAATATATGTATTTCTTTCAATGATTTTTGTGTTTAAAGTGGCATATAGGCCCGGCGGGCCGGGTGTCAGATTTATTATACGCTCGAATAATATATGTATTTATAATCTATTGTACACATGTCACTATAAATAAACAAATTACTTACTTACTAATACATATAATGTACCTTGAATGAACACGGTAAAGAATAACAATCCAAGATGTATACTGTAGTCATATTTTTTCCTCCACAATGCGCGATATTGGTAAAAATTGAAATAACTAACAATATCCTTGACAAGTTCTAATATTGCATGTAACATGCAGTCGCCGTAGCAGCCTCGGCTATCAGAGTTTAATAACAATTGAACATATCAATCATTAAATTCCACTTACTCGGGGCACATTCGACTGTTGCAGTCAACGGACCTTAAGGTCTCTGATGTAGTCCATATTTTCAGCATATGTATGTACAGTATGCGGCCAAAAGTATTTCAATGTTGACATCTGAATTTTTTTTCTATATGTAGATTTTTGCAAAACACTTTTTCCAGAAATATGTTTATTCACCAATCATGGGCCCTCAGGGGGCATTTACATTTATAACAGTATGATCATATAAAGTACATAATAAAACACACATCGTTTCAACTTCAGGTGGGGTTATAATACTGTATAACGAACCCCACGAAATTACAGTTGTTTGAAAGAGAAACTGGGTTTTAGAGCAATGTTTCAAAGAGATACAAATAAGTGGATATGTTACATGTAAAACCCTGTTATTAATCCAAGGAAAACTATTTCTATTACCTTGAATTATATAAAATTGCATTAAATATAAATACAAGTATAAAATTGATTTAATATAAAATACAGTAAATTAAACATTGATTCTTTGCCGAAAAAATATCACAGAAATGATCATGATTATTACCGTAAATTCACATTGCACTAACTCTTAACAGAAAACATGTTAGAGGTGTGAAAACTCGTCATTTATTTTAGATGACGAAAAGTATAATAACAGAAACGAATTGGCTGGGAGACACACCCGCATCTTAACTAGATCCAAGAATTAGTCAACGTTTTCCCAGCCACAATAATGTCAGGAAATACAAATGTTGATTTTTGGAAAAAAAGTTATTCTATTTTGAATCAGTTTGGATGAACTCTGGTGGAATTATGAAATACAGGGATGTTATAGCATTCATACACTGATCTGCAATACAAAAATCTCCATTTAGAAACGTTGGAATGTTATATATCATACCCCCTTCAAATTCAAATTTATTGACTTCCACCATATTGGCATATGTATCAACATTACACATGATACGCATTAAATGGGTATACAATTCACATGTACCTTAAAGTATAAAGTGTTTCAATATAAGACATATGTGGAAGTGAGATTTTGTAAAGTTATCTCTTATAAAATTATAGCATTCTCTCAGAAACTTGCACGTTTTATTCATTGCTGATAAAGCTTGAGGATTCATAAAACTAAGAAGAAATGTATCATCATTAGAAAAACCTTCAAATAAGCAATCATGTTTAATCTAAGAAAGGATGTAAGGAAATTTATACCGGTAATGTTCTCATTTCAAAGAAAAAAAAAGTTTCCAACTTCTGAAAGTAAATGGTTTCAAAATGGTATTAACTTTAGTAGAAAGAATGGGAAGCAGTTACATGCTTCCTTTTAAAACAACTGCAGAAACAAAATTACAGTGGTTCAATTTCAAATGCTACAACAGACTATCTGCTACAAATTTACTACTTGAATAAATGTTCTATTAAGATTCTTCATATGTTCATATTGCAATCAGTTACCAGAGACAATAGATCATTTGTTTTCAGAATGTTTTTTAATCAAAGAGCTTGGATTGAGATAGAAAACTGGTTAAAACTATATTAGATATTGATATAAACTTAAGCAGAAATTCAATTTTGTTTTGGTAAAATAAATAACTTTGATCAAATCGTCCAGAAAATCTTATAATTCTAATAATCAAATACTTTATTTTTATATTGTAACCAATTAAGTTCACCACTTCAAAGAATCTAAATTTTGATTAACCTAAAAACGATTGTAGTCAATAGACTATACATTGAAATTTATTTTGCTGAAAAACTGCAAATACGTGTACAAGGAATTGACAAATGTTGAAAAATGTTTTACAAAAATTTAACACTTATCATGAGTTTCTCCCCAACATCTTACATTTCTTTAAATATCTGTCTTCTTTCAAATCTCCTTTTTTCTTCTTCTATAAAAACACATCAAAACTTGCACATATATTTGTATAATTTTATCAATTTGTATACATGTAATCGAGAATAAGTTTTGTGCATATTTATGGTGGGTTTTTTATATTTTGATTTTGTGTAAGAATGCTATTGGATGTATGTGAAAACCAATAAAAAATATAAAAAAAAAACAAAAAACCAATCATGTTTAGTTCTGATGTTATTATAGAGTGGACATTTTAATACCAAATGCTTCTCATTTTCAATTACGTTTTTACAACATCCCTTCGACACTTGTGAAAAGATTATGAAAATAAACTTTTACATTTATATATCTAGTTGCAGAACTGTACATAGCTCTCTGAAAAATAGAGATTCCCGAGTCTGTCCCATTTTTTCAGAGAGCTATACTATACAATTATTGCTGTTTTTGAGGTCAATGCGATGATTTAGACACCTGAGAAATGCAATATTCACCGAGCCCGAAGGGCGAGGTGAATATTTTACTTCGAAGGTGTCTAAATCATTATATTGACCTATAGATTTAAGCAGCAATAATTGTTTTATTATATGATTAAAAAAAAAACCTTCAAGATTGTTTTTTGCTTTAACTGTAAGAAGGTGAATCGATCGATCACGGCAAGTTGGCTGAGATCCAAAAAGTAAATAAATCCTAATATTCACCTGGAGGGTCACGTGGAGGTGAATATTAGGAATTATTGACTTTTACTTTGTTGGATCTCAGCCAATCAGAGAGCTAGGAAGTATTCAATCTTATAATAAACACATTTATCCCATTTGATAAAAAATCATTTAGTGAAAATTGGACCACAGATAACTTCAAAATATGTTTAAGAAAAGTGTTTTTCGATGAAATTTTATAGAAAAAGATTGTTGGCACTTGACGTACAAAGTGTAATTGGACGATTCTAGAAAGAGAATGACGGATATATATACTAATGTAGATCTATAAAAAATATGAAAATTTATTTGCGAGAAATGAAAGTTAATAAGCGTGATGAAAGCTACTTCCATTCATAAATTACCAAATAAGCAGTGTCTGCTACCCAGCCCCATACTCATGTTTTTAACAAAATATTTTATGAATTAGATAAAGTACTGACAATTGAAAATATAAAAGTAATGACTCTATGCGTGTTTGAGCGGATTTTTTTTTCAATGCATGTCCGCTGAACACGAACACAGTAAATGGTAAATGACCAAACTATACACGATGTTAGTGCTTAGAGTAAATCATTCGAGCACTCTGAACTTAATTTTGTGTTTTTATTTTGCAGACACCCAACATGCAGGACATGATAATCGATAAAAACAGTCATCGTTTCATCAGCTGCATTTGACGGATGAACGCTGGGCCCATTTCCACTATCTCTAATGACGTCATCAATGACCTAAATTACACTACATCGGGACTCGTACTAGACAGGGGTCAAGAGGAGTCACTCCCCTTGGCTTCTAAAGCTGTATTGACCATCCTCTTGGTCATCGTGATCGTTATCGGATGTGTGGGCAATTATGTCGTCTGCTTGATTGTTTACAAAAATCCCGCCATGAGATCAGCCATCAACATCCTTCTGGCCAACATGGCCCTGACCGATATTCTTATATCTGCAGTCTGCATGCTTCCTGCAATCATCATGCTATTTTCGGAGAACAAGATCATTGAAAATGTTCCGTGTCGAATATTTGCTTTTCTTCAGGAAACATTTATGTCAACTGGAATTTTTACGCTTCTTGCCATCAGCATTGATCGCTTCAGAATCATCGTAAAGCGTCGGGATAAACTCACTACCGCGCATGCCAAGGTATTGACTATCATGTCATGGGGGTTATCCATTCTCTTGACGTTTCCACCTCTGATTGGCTGGGGCCAATACAAATTTTACCCAGGGCACTCGCAATGTATCTATGAGCTTCATAACAACAGTTTCGAGGTGATTTATTTGATACTGAAAACTTGTTTTGTTAATTTCTTTCCCATCATTTCCATGGGGTTCTCTTATGTTTGCATCATAAACAAAGTAAGAAAGGATGCGCTGCGCATCCGGAACTGCCCGGAACTGGATTCGCGCGTAAGTGTTACTATAAGTAACGGAAAATTGGGGTTACCCATACTTCATAGGAAGAAAAACTCACATATCGATATTCACTTCAAGACAAGGTCGTTTAAAACAATATTGATATTATTTATTGCATTAACAATATGCTGGACACCATATGGCATAAACATAATGATAAGCAATATCACCGGTTCCTACGAGTGTGTTCGAAATACAATTTTGGTATGGATTGGATTTGTAAAGTGTGCGATAAACCCAATCATTTATTTTATGTACATCTCGAAATTCCGAGAAGCATTTGTGGAACACATTCCGACATCGTTTAAACTTTCCATGAAATTCAGTATTTTCACTAAGAGGAGGATAAACCCTGCGGCTGTGTACATGTATAGAGACAAAACAGATCGAACCGGAAGTAATAAATAAAGGAAACGAACGTGTTCGAAATGTTTATCATCCATTAGCTCTTTCTAGTTTATTGTATTTATTGTCTTAGTTGTTATACAAGATTCACAGGAGGATTTTAATAATAAATGTATATTTGAGCTGTAGATATACAATATTATTTACAGAATGTCTTGATACCCAACATGTACTTCGTAATGCAAATATTGGACGAGATGAATGATACATGTGTAGCAATGAAAATCGGGATCGTGAAACTGACTACGGTATTCATAATTGGCGAGGGTCGTTCAAAGTGAGGCAATCAAACTCCTCACTGCACAAAATTCCGTGGAGGGGGAAAAAAAAACTTGTAATGAGAGAGTAGATTTTTTTTTTAATGAGTAACGATTTTTTTTTCTTTTCTTAAATGTTCGAGTTAGAATGTTTTCTTATTAAGTCGGGGTGGGTGGGTTCTGAATAATGACGAGATTGTGATTTATCCCTCGGACTCATTAATACTGCTATAATTCTGTGTGAAAGGGGACCGGGAAAGGGGGCCGCAGAGAGTCAATTTCTTTCTGCAGAACCTTGTTATGCGATGTTCATATGTAGTGAATTTTGATGAGACATGCAGTTGTTTTACATGCAATTCTTATAAAGCTGTTGCGGTTGAATGTAACACCAAAATTAAATTAACATGGACGTTATGTAACAATGGTCTGTCTCGAGACAAGGTCCAAGAACTTGGCACCGAGACAAAAAAATTTCTGTGCAATTTATTTCATTCTTCACATCGATTTTGTGTAAATAAGAATTTAGTTTTTTTTTATCTATCAAAGTATAACCACACAAAATTGACTGACAAGTTTAACACCTTTAGTCATAGGTTCATTTGTAAAACAGGGTCCAGAATTGACTACTTTAATATCACACATCGTTTAGTCGTCCGATATAAGCTAAAGTGGGGACATACAGTTTGAGATTCGTGGCAGATGATCATAGATTCTAAGATGTACACAGAGTTTTTGACGGATTAAAATTTTCATCATTTGTGATATTCGACACTTCGATGTTCACAAAAGTACGTCATAATAATATATGTTTTTGTATGACGTTTTTATACCAAAAAGTATTTTCCTTTGCCGCCATGTTGGAGGATCGGAGGACGATCGGTCTTTGAGTAATTTTAGAATTTGAAGTTATGAAAAAATATTTGGCATTAATTTATGAAAGTTTGGAATCAGTGGAAATTCTGTTTAACTGCTTCTTGAAAACAGTACGTTTTACCCCATAGTTGTCAGTAAAAACAGTTGAAATTGGTAACGTAATTCAGGAGTACCGACCAAAGGGACGTAACTTTCAACAAATATCGTCCGCCGAAAACCATTTGTTTACAAAAGAGGATAAAATGATACTAGACAAATACTTACTGAAAATCTATAAGTAGAAGAAGACAAAATATTAAGGTAAATATTTTATTCGGAATTTTGATCTCCATGCAAAAATACACTGAGCAATGAGTTGTTCCTTTTAACTTCCTTAGTTACCACAAAACAAAGGAATAGTCACATGGTAGTTTATCTCCACAATACATATATTGTAAAGTTTCAAACAAAAGAGGATCGTTCAAAAACAGACCTGTGGAGGCAATGTTAAAAAGTAAAACTAATACAATATATGTTTTCCCCCCCAAAAAAACACTGATTATACAAAGCTGCAAGCCAATGACCTTCAAATAAAATCAGTTTAAAACGATACATAAATGGATTATATATACTTCTCAATAACAAGTATTTTACTGATAAAAAGTGCCAAGTGAATACTGCATTGGACAAAAAATAAAAAGTGTGCGCTTCTGTATATCAATAAAGGAGTCTCGATAATACCTGTTTGAACACAGAAAACATTGCAAATCCATGTACAGTAAAAATGTCTCTCTTGTTGGTTGTGGTGATTAGCACCATGATATGTTGTGCTTTATAATGCATAGTAACTTGGATCACACAGTGTTGTGTATAAAATACATGTCATGGGCTGCATAAAATCACAACACAATGTTTCAGATTAAGTAATGCTGATTATAATAAAACTAAAAAAAAAAACAAAAAAAACCCCCAGGTTTGTGAAATGCTATGCCCCTGATAGCAATGAAACAATAAACAAGGTAAAAAGCTTTGGTATCAAAAGAAAGGTTTTGTCACAAAGAATAAACATGGGGAATATGAGAGCCCTACCACTCATCAATCAAAAATTATGAGCAAAGTAAAAGTTTTAGATAGACAGGACAAAAGTAATATGCCCCTGAAGTAAAGAGGGCAAACCCCCCCCCCCCCCCAAAAAAAAACTGGTGTCATCAGAATCACTCACAGAAGGCACCTGTGGGGATAATCTACTTCGTTAATGCAGCATCAGGTGCCTTGAAGGACAAACTCCGATTGTCTAAGCTCCCATGATGCTTTGCAGTTGATTGCATAAACCGGGTCAAGCCTCTTAGGTCCCTCAGTAAAAAAAAAAAAAAAAAAAGAAAAGAGGATTTACATACACAGGTCTCAAGCCTCGTCAGTTTACGGTCCAGAGACAAAAGAGTTCTCCAATATGAAGGATTTGCTTCTTTATTATTTAACACAAAGGAATCCTCTCACGTTGATGAGGAAATTGCCAAAGTTGGTCATGAATGCTATTTTGCTGGTCCTGTTGATGGACATGCTGAGGGAGGGTGGAGTCAGGTTGTTGAAGGCTTCCAGCAGCCGCTGGTGGTACAGGGGATCTGTCTGGTGCTGTAGTAGCTGATTTACAAGGTCACGATATCCATTCTGAAAGTGAAAGTAGAATTACAGATTGCAGTATCAACAGGTGGTCATTTCAGTTTACTGTGGAATCATCATTGTTCATGGGGGACCAATGTTCATAGATTTCGAGGGTCACTCTTACCCACGAATTAACATCCCCACAAACATGTTTTATCTTTATAAATATTATGCTGTTCGCATTATTTATGAATTTCTTTTTTATGAATTTCCCACAAAATTACGTCCTCACAAACCAGCAAAATTTTGGTTATAACCACAAACATTGGCCCCCACGAATTAAAATAATTTCACAGTACCCCTTCATATTCAACATCATAAAAATTGTAGGTCATCACATGACTACCCGTAAGAGAAGAAAAAGAAACAATATTAAAATTCAATATACTGCCAAATTTTTAATTTGGTAAAATCGTCTGAAAATAAGATTTTTAGTAAATGCATGTATATTCTAATACATTACTGTCATATGATACAATAATATAAGTCCCAATTTACATTAAGTCAACAGGTAATTGAGATGACGTAGGAAAACATATAATGCAGTACTATATATACATGTAAGCTTTGTTTGTTGTTCATTGTCCTTTTTGAGAAATTGTCATGAGTATACAGAACCATGTAGGAATAACTAGATCAGGAGTCTACTCCAACACAATGGACTTAACCATTTACTCTTTATCATGTATATTTTGTATGACAGTCTGTTGTTTGCTGATCATTTTATCAATCTTGCATTATGTTAGGATCATTTTATCAATGAAATGATGCAAAATCTTGGGCATGCCAATATGTCACATGTCTAATTAGCAAACTAAAGAACTTTGAAATTTTGATACTCTTAAACTTCGGTTGGCAGTACTTGGCACAATGCCAAATCATCCATAATCCCTTTCAACAAAGTATGACAAGATGAATAAATAGGTAGAAACAAAACTGAATGTATATATTATATATATGTCTTCAAATATTTTTTTTAGTGAATTATCATACAGACCCAAAAGAATTAATTAATCATCAGACTTCTCTGCCAACAAAAATACCATACGACCACCTGTCTTAATTAGCTGCCCCCTTTTAGTGTTGTCACATTATGTAAAATAATTGTTACTGTATAAACTATAGAACAAAAAACATGTTTTGGTAGTCTGTTCAGTTGATGTTGATGTGGTGTTGTTTTATTGTCATTAAGGGGAGAGGATGACGGTCATCTGCATTGTAGGAAAACTATGATTTAATTTCCCCCACAATACTGTCATACGTCATAAAAAACAAAATAAAATACTGTATTCGTCCTATTGAGCACCCATGGGTGCTTAAAAATTAGCAAAAGGGGGGAGGGGGTGGGGGGGTATTAAGACTGTTTATGAAAATTGCATTGTGTAAAACGATATGTCAAGTACCAAAAAAAAAAAAAAAATGCTCCCATCAGCCATGTACCTCAACAATCACTTGATATACCTGGTATATCCATAACATGCTCAGGGTTGTGATTGAGTTCCTCAGAAATCAGAGGAAACCTGGTCAAAATGGGAGGAAAACACCTCACCCTACCTAGCTGGTAAAAAAACCATTTTCTGTTGCTTTTGATCAAATCTATAGCGTTTCATTTTCAATCACAAATTGAGTAAATCAGAGGATTTCCTCTCAACAGAGGAACAATCACATCCCTGCACACATTACCTACAATCAGTTATTCTGCAATAACAATTAAACAAATCATTGATTGAAAGCCAAAAATGACGGATATCTCAGGTGATATAATCGACAGAATCCCAGCTGATGTTTTTAATGAAGATAAAGTCAGATCAGCTACAAGTATTGATTTCTCACAGTAGAATGGGAGTCTACCTGCAGATGGCAATGAGAGGTAGCCTGATTAAATCAAATGTCGGTGTTATCTACCGATATTGCTCAGTTCAAGCCAGCTTACTTCTGACCAAAGTCACCAATATCTAATTAATTTTTACAGCAGAGTTCTTTCCTTAAGCAGACTAGCCTAATTTTTGCAACATGATCATCTCTTAAGACTTATTGTCAACAGCCACAAAATCGGTCCATGTATTTAGGTCATGAAGAAGATCTAGTAAGTTTGTTTGAAAACAAGAGGCCCA